>JAYMGU010000458.1:0-36004 GCA_036178185.1 Liparis tanakae | reverse complement strand
AAAGGGTTAAGGCTGTATTCAGAAAATGTCATCAAACTTGTAAGAATTGTGTGCTAAGACACTTTTGGTTAAAAACCCCAAAAAAAAAGCTTTTTATTTAGGAAAATAATTTTGGTCTTTTGGGGCTGAAAATCAGTTTAATTAATTCTTAATTTCAATTCAATTAATTCAATTCAATTCAATTCAGTTTATTTTATGCCCCAAATTAAAAAATTTGTCTCAGAGTGCTTTAAAACTGTAAAATAGCATCCTGACCCAAAACCTCACATCGCCCAGAAAAACTCCAAATAACCCTTCGGGGGGAAAAAAGGAAAAACCTTCAGGAGAGCAACAGGGGAG
The DNA here is from genome assembly GCA_036178185.1 of Liparis tanakae. Taxonomy (NCBI): domain Eukaryota; kingdom Metazoa; phylum Chordata; class Actinopteri; order Perciformes; family Liparidae; genus Liparis; species Liparis tanakae. The sequence goes on along the minus strand of JAYMGU010000458.1, from coordinate 35,665 downwards.
GATCCTCTCCAGGATGGACAGATGCAAAGATGTAATTTTACAGAAGGACATATTTGGGGGTTAAAAAATACATTCAGGAATCTGACAGAGTTTATCAATAGTTCATTTTAGGCATATTCCACGATGGAGAGTTTAGACCTCCCAAGTGAGGTGTGGGGGGGAGTCCCAGCGGGGCAGTGGCACAGTGGCACAGGAACCCCGACCCAAACCCATCGGGTCCATCACAGAGGAAATTTTTTGGCCTCATAGGGGTCCGAGACCCCATAGACGGGGAAGTCTTTTGGTTAAAAAAACCAAAAAAAAATTTTTTTGGGGCCTGTTGGTCTCTGAAAATCAGTTTAAATAAAACTAGATGTTGCTTTTCAGGCGGAAAAATGATGGGGCATCAGGTATTCATGAAAATGTATAAAACGGAATTGGTTCAAAGAAACCTTTTTGGGAAAACCCAGAAAAGAAATTTTGTTTGGGAAAAACACTTTTGGTCTGTCTGGGGTAAAAATCATTTTAAAGAGCAAAAAACTAGATGTTGCTGTTTTGACAAAGGATGAAAGCATCAGTTTTCATAAAAAATTCATCAACTTGAAAGGGGACCTGTACTTTTGGTTAAAACCCAAAAAAACTTTTAATTTGGGAAAATACACTTTTGGTCTTCTCCCGGCGAAAATCAGTTTAAAATTTGGCTAGATGTTGGGTTTTGAGGCTGTAAAGGATGAAAGCATCAGGATTCTTGAAAATGTCATCAAACTTGTAAAATTGTGTGCTAAGACACTTTTTTTGGAAAAAAAGAAAAAAGCTTTTGTTTAGGAAAAATACACTGTTTGGTCCTGGAAATCTTTTAATAGCATAAAACAAGATGTTGCTGCTTTGAGGCAGTAAAGGATGAAAGCATCAGGTTTCATAACATTAAATCAAATTTTAAAAGAATAGTGTCCTAAGACACCTTCTTTGGTTGAAAACCCAAAAAAAAAAGTTTTTTTTAGGAAAATACAGTTTGGTCTCTCTGGGGCTAAAAATCATTTTAAAGAGCAAAAAAACTAGATGTTGCTGTTTTGAGGCAGTAAAGTGATAAAGCATCAGGTATTCAGAACATTAAATCAAACTTGAAAGAATATTGTCCTAAGACACCTTTTTTGGGTTGAAAACCAAAAAAAAAAAGCTTTTGTTTAGAAAATACATTTTTGGTCTCGGAAACTTTAAGAGCAGAAAAAAAGATGTTGTGTTGAGGCAGTAAAGGAGGGAGAGACAGGTATTCATGAAAATGTCATCAAACCAAGAATTTGTCTAAACATTTTTTGGGAAAACCCAAAAAAAAAGTTTTTGTTTGGGAAAATACATTTTTTGGTCTCTTGGGCTGAAAATTAGTTTAAGAGCATAAAACCAGATGTTGCTGTTTTGGGGAGAAAAGTGATGAAAGCATCAGGTATTCATGAAAAATTAAATCAAACTTGAAAGAATTTGTCCTAAGACATTTTTCTTTATGAAAACCCAAAAAAAATTTTTTTTAGGAAAATACATTTTTGGTCTTTTGGGGGCTGAAAATTAGTTTAAGAGCATAAAAACTGATGTTGTGTTTTGAGGCGTAAAGTGATGAAAGATCAGGTATTCATGAACATTAAATCAAATTTTTAAAAATTTTGGCCCTAAGACACCTTTTTTATTGGGAAAACCCCAGAAAAAGCTTTTGTTTAGAAAATACATTTTTTGGGTCTTCTGGGTAAAAATTGGAAGAGAAAAAAAAAACAGATGTTGCTTTTTTGGGGCATAAAGGATGAAACAAAAGGTATTCAAAAAATTTACAAACCTGGGGAAAAGGTTAAGACACGTTTTTTTGGTTGAAAACCCAAAAAAAAAGCTTTTGTTTGGGAAAAAACATTTTTTGGTCTCTTTGGCTGAAAATCTTTTTAAGAGAAAAAACTAGATGTTGCTTTTTTGAGGTAGTAAAGGATGAGAGCATCAGGTATTCATGAAAATGACATCAAACTTGTAAAAATTGTGCTAAGACACTTTTTTGGTTAAAAACCCAAAAAATAAATGTTGTTTGGGAAAATACCTTTTGGTCTCTCTTTTGGCTAAAAAATCTTTAAACAAAAAAAATAGATGTTGCTGCTTTGAGGCAAAAGTCATGAAAGCTCAGGTTTTTGAACATTAAATCAAATTTTGTAAAATATTGTCCAAAGACCCTTCTTTGGTTGAAAACCCAGAAAAAGTTTTTTTTTAGGAAAATACCTTTGGGTCTTTTCGGGCTAAAAAATCAATTTAAGAGCAAAAAAACAGATGTTGTTTTTTGGGGGGGTAAAGTGATGAAAGCATCAGGTATTATGAACATTAAATCAAACTTGAAAGAATTGTGCCCTAAGACACCTTTTTGTTAAAAACCCAGAAAAAAGTTTTGTTTGGGGAAAATACACTTTTGGTCTCTTTTGGGGGCTGAAAATTAGTTTAAGACAAAAAAAAGATGTTGCTGTTTTTCAGGCAGTAAAGTCAAGAAAGCATCGGGTATTAGAACATTAAATAAAAATTTGTAAGAATATTGTCCTAAACACCTTTTTTGGTTGAATACCCAAAAAAAAATTTTTGTTTGGGAAAATACACTTTGGTTTTGGAAATCAGTTAAGAGCATAAAAAAAGATGTTGCTGCTTTGAGGCATAAAGTGATGAGAGCATCGGGTTTTCTGAAAAATGTCATAAACCTGTAAGAATTGTGTGCTAAGACACTTTTTTTTGGTTAAAAACCCCAAAAAAAAAAGCTTTTGTTTAAAAAAATACACTTTGGTCTTTTCCGGGCTGAAAATCATTTAAGAGCATAAAACTGATGTTGCTGCCAGGGGGTAAAGGATGAAGCATCAGGATTCATGAAATTAAATAAAATTTTAAGTTTGTCCAAAGACACCTTCTTTAGTTGAAAACCCAAAAAAAGCTTTTGTTTGGGAAAATACACTTTTGGTCTTTTGGGGGCTAAAAATTGGTTTAAGAGCAAAAAAAACTAGATGTTGTTTTTTGAGGCAAAAAGGATGAAAGCATCAGGTTTTATGAACATTAAATCAAACTTTAAAAATTGTGTCCAAGACACCTTTTTGTTGAAAACCCCAGAAAAAGCTTTTGTTTAGAAAATACACTTTTTTCTCTTTTGGGGCTGAAAATTGTTTAAACAAAAAAACAGATGTTGCTGTTTTGAGGCAGAAAGGATGAAAGAAAGGTATTCATAAAAAAATGCATCAAACTTGAAAGAATTGGGGCTAAGACACGTTCTTGGTTGCCGAAAAAGCTTTTGTTTGGGAAAAATACATTTTTGGTCTTTTGCTGGCTGAAAATCTGTTTAAGAGAAAAAAAATAGATGTTGCTTTTTGAGGTAGTAAAGGATGAGAGCATCAGGTATTCAGAAAATGAATCAAACTTTAAGAATTGGTGCAAGACATTTTTTGGTTCCCAGAAAATAAATGTTGTTTAGGAAAATACATTTTTTGGTCTCTTTTTGGCTGAAAATCTTTTAAAACATAAAAACCAGAGGGGTTTTCTTTGAGGCAAAAAAGTCAAGAAAGCATCAGGATTCATGAACATTAAATCAAATTTTTAAGAATTTGCCCCAAATTTTTTTTGGTTGAAAACCCAAAAAAAAGTTTTTGAGGAAAATACACTTTTGGTTTTGGGAAATGTTTAAGAGCAGAAAAAAAAAGATGTTGCTTTTGAGGCAGAAAAAGTGATGAGACATCAGGTATTCATGAAAAGTCATCAAACCAAAGAATTGTGCTAAGACACTTTCTTTTAAAAACCCCAAAAAAAAAAGCTTTTTTTAGGAAAATAATTTTGGCCCCCGGGTAAAAATCAGTTTAAGAGCATAAAACTGATGGCTGCTTTCAGGCGGTAAAGGATGAGAGCATCAGGTATTCTAAAAAATGTCATCAAACTTTGTTGGTCCAAAAAACCCTTTTTTTGGGAAAACCCAAAAAAAGAAATTTTTTTTAAAAATACACTTTTTGGTCTGTTCTGGCTGAAAATCAGTTTGAGCAAAAAAACAGATGTTGTTTTTGGGGTAAAGTGATGAAAGCATCGGGTATTCTGAAATGTCATCAAATTGAAAATTTTTGGGCTAAGAGATTTTTTTGGGTTAAAAACCCCAAAAAAAAAGTTTTTTTTAGGAAAATACACGTTGGTCTTTTGGGGCTAAAAAATCTTTTTAAAGAGCATAAAACTAGATTTTTTTTTGAGGCAGTAAAGGATGAAAGACAGGTATTCGAACATTAAATCAAACTTTAAAATTGTGTCCAAGACACCTTTTTTTGTTAAAAAACCCAAAAAAAGTTTTTTGTTTGGGAAAAAATACATTTTTTGGTCTTAAATCAGTTAAAGAGCAGAAAAAAAAGATGTTGCTGTTTTGAGGCAGAAAAGGGATGAGAGACAGGTATTTGAAAATGTCATCAAACCTGAAAGAATTGTGTGCTAAGACACTTTTGGTTAAAAACCCCAAAAAAAAAAGCTTTTGTTTGGGAAAATACACTTTTGGTCTCTGGGGCTGAAAATCAGTTTAAGAGCAAAAAAACGATGTTGCTGTTTCAGGGGGTAAAGTGAGAGAGATGGTTTCATGAAAATGCATCAAACTTGTAAAATTGGTCTAAAAAACCTTCTTGGTTGAAAACCCCAAAAAAAGAAATTTTGTTTGGGAAAATACATTTTTGGCTTCTTTGGCTGAAAATCAGTTTAAGACAAAAAAACAGATGTTCTGTTTTAGGCTGTAAAGTTTTGAAAGCATCAATTCATAAAAAATGTCATCAAACTTGTAAAATTTTTGGCAAGACACTTTCTTTCGGAAAAAACCCAAAAAAAAGTTTTGTTTAGGAAAATACACTTTGGTCACTCCAGGGCTGAAAATCATTTTAAAGAACATAAAACTAATGTTGCTGTTTTGAGGCAAAAGCATGAAAGCATGGTATTCATGAAATTAAATCAAACTTGTAAGAATATTGTCCTAAGACCCCTTCTTTGGTTAAAAAACCCAGAAAAATTTTTTTAGGAAAATACACGTTTGGTTTTCTCGGGCAAAAAATTTTAAAAAAAAAACTAGATGTTGCTTTTTTGAGGCAGAAAAAGGATAAAGCATCAGGTTTTCGAACATTAAATCAAACTTGAAAAATTGTGTCTAGAATTCTTTAGTTAAACCCAAAAAAAAGCTTTGTTTGGGAAAATACATTTTTGGTCTCTTCGGGCTGAAAATTAGAAGAGCAAAAAAAACTGATGTTCTGTTTTGAGGCAGAAAAAAGCAAAAAGCATCAGGTATTCATAACATTAAATAAAAATTTTAAGAATATTGTCCAAGACCCCTTTCTTGGTTGAATACCCAAAAAAAAAGTTTTTTGTTTGGGGAAAATACACTTTGGTCTCTGCGGCTGAAAATCAGTTTAAACAAAAAAACAGATGTTGCTGTTTTCGGGCGTAAAGTGATGAGAGATCAGGTTTCAAAAAAATGTCATAAAACCCCGGAATTTTGGTCCTAAAAAACCTTCTTTGGTTGAAAACCCAGAAAAAAATTTTTTTTGGGAAAATAACTTTTGGTCTGTTCAGGGCTAAAAAATCGTTTAAGAGCATAAAAACTAGATGTTGCTTTTTTGAGGCTTAAATGATGAAAGCATCGGGTATTCATGAAAATGTCATCAAACTTGTAAAAGTGTGCAAGAACTTTCTTTCGTTAAAACCCCAAAAAAAAAAAGCTTTTGTTTAGAAAATACATTTTTGGTCACTTTTGGGCTGAAAACCGTTAAAACATAAAAACTAGATTTTTTTTTTTGAGGCAAAAAGTCATGAAAGATCAGGTATTCGAACTTTAAATCAAACTTGAAAGAATTTTTCCAAAGACACCTTTTTTGGTTGAAAAAGCAAAAAAAAAGCTTTTTTAAAAAAAACCCGCTTTGGTCTCTCTTGGCTGAAAATAAATTTTAAAAACATAAAACAGATTTGTTTTTTTAGGCAGTAAAGGATGAAAGATCGGGTATTAGAACATTAAATCAAATTTGAAGAATTGTGTCCTAAGCCCCTTTTCTTTATTGAAAACCCAAAAAAAAGCTTTTGTTTAGGAAAATACACTTTGGTCTCTCGGGCTGAAAATTGTTTAAAGACAAAAAAACAGATGTTGCTTTTTTGAGGCAGAAAAGTCAAAAAGCATCGGGTATTCATGAACATTAAATCAAACTTTAAGAATATTGTCCTAAGACACCTTTTTTGGTTGAATACCCAGAAAAAAGTTTTTTTGTTTAGGAAAATACATTTTTGGTTTTGGAATGTTTAAGAGCAAAAAAACAAGATGTTGTGCAGGCAGTAAAGTGATGAGAGCATCAGGATTCATAAAAATTCTCAAACCTGTAAGAATTGGTGCTAAGACATTTTTTTGGTTGAAAACCCAAAAAAAAAGCTTTTGTTTGGGAAAAACCTTTTGGTCTCTTTTGGGGCTAAAAAATCAGTTTAAGAGCATAAAACAGATGTTGCTGCTTTCAGGGGGAAAAGTGATGGGGGCACGGGTATTCAGAAAATGTCATCAAACTTGTAAGAATTGTGTCCTAAAAAACCTTCTTTAGTTAAAAAACCGAAAAAAGCTTTTGTTTAGGAAAATATTTTTTGGTCTTCTTGGCTAAAAATCAGTTTGAGAAAAAAATAGATGTTGTTTTTTGAGGCTGTAAAGTAGAAACACGGGTTATTCAGAAAATGTCATCAAACTTGAAGAATTTTGTCCTAAACACCTTCTTGGTTGAAAACCCAGAAAAAATGTTGTTTAGGAAAAAACACTTTTTTCTCTTTGGCTGAAAATCAGTTTAAGAGCATAAAACAGATGTTGCTTTTTTTTGAGGCAGTAAAGTGATGAAAGCAAAAATTTTCATGAACATTAAATCAAACTTGTAAGAATATTGTCCTAAGACCCCTTTGGTTAAAAACCCAGAAAAAGTTTTTTTTTGGGAAAATACCGTTTGGTCTTTTCCGGCGAAAATCAATTTAAGAGCATAAAAACTAGATTTGTGTTTGAGGCAGAAAGGATAAAGCATCATATTCAGAACATTAAATCAAACTTAGAAATTGTGCCCTAAGACCCCTTTTTTAATTAAAAACCAAAAAAAGTTTTTTTAAGGAAAATACACTTTGGTCTCTTGGGGGAAAATTTTTTAAGAGCATAAAACTAGATTTGTTTTTTGAGGCAGAAAAGGGATAAAAGCATAAGGATTATAAAAATGTCATCAAACTTTTAAAATTGTGTGCTAAGACACTTTTCTTTAAAAAACCCCAAAAAAAAGCTTTTGTTTGGGAAAATACACTTTGGTCTCTCGGGCTGAAAATCTTTTAAGAATAAAACTAGATGTTGTTTTTTTGAGGTAGAAAGGATGAGGATCAGGTATTCAAAAAATGAATCAAACTTGTAAAAATTTTGGTGCTAAGACACTTTTTTTGGTTGAAAACCCAAAAAAAAGTTTTTTTTAGGAAAATACATTTTTGGTCTCTCTGCGGGCTGAAATTCAGTTTAAGGCAAAAAACTAGATGTTGCTGTTTGGGGGAAAAGTGATGAGTGACAGGTTCTGAAAATGTCATCAAACTTGAAGTTGTGTCCTAAAACCCTTTTGGTTAAAAAACCCAGAAATAAATGTTGTTTGGGAAAAACATTTTTTGGTCTCTCTAGGCTGAAAATCAGTTTAAGAGCATAAAACTAGATGTTGCTGTTTTGAGGCAAAAGTCAAAAAAGAATCAGGTATTCATGAACTTTAAATAAAATTTTAAAAAAATTTTGTCCTGACCCCTTTTCTTGGTTGAAAACCCAGAAAAAGCTTTTGTTTAGGAAAATACACTTTTGGTCTCGGGGAAATCAGTTTAAGAGCATAAAACAAGATGTTCCCGGTTTGAGGCAGTAAAGTGATGAAGCATCAGGCTCAAAAAATGTATAAAAACCTGAAAATTGTGTGCTAAGACACTTTTTTTGGTTAAAAACCCAAAAAAAAGCTTTTGTTTAGGAAAATACATTTTTTGGTCTTTTTGCGGCTGAAAATCATTTTAAGAGATAAAACTAGATGTTTTTGTTTTGAGGAGTAAAGTCAAAAAGCATCAGGTATTCATGAACTTTAAAATCAAACTTGAAGAATATTGTCCTAAGACCCCTTTCTTTGGTTAAAAACCCAGAAAAATTTTTTTAGGAAAATCCCGTTTGGTCTTCTGGGGCTGAAAATCAATTTAAAAAAAAAAACTAGATGTTGCTTTTTTGGGAAAAAAGGATGAAAGCTCGGTATTCATAAACATTAAATCAAACTTGAAAGAATTGGTCCTAAGACACCTTCTTTAGTTAAAAACCCAAAAAAGTTTTTGTTTAAAAAAAGCATTTTTGGTTTTCTGCAATTAGTTTTAAGAGCATAAAAACTAGATGCTGCTGTTTTGAGGCAGTAAAAGTGATGAAAGCATAAGGTAACGCATGAAAATGTCATCAAACTTGTAAGAATTGTGTGCTAAGACACTTTCTTTCATGGAAAACCCAGAAAAAAGCTTTTGTTTAGGAAAATACACTTTTGGTCTCTCTGCGGGCTGAAAATCTGTTTAAGAGCATAAAAACTAGATGTTGCTTTTTTGAGGTAGTAAAGTGATGAGAGTATCAGGCATTCATGAAACTGAACTGTAGTCCCAGAATCAGAATCAGCTTTTAATGGCCATGAAAGTTTTCTACATACATGGAATTGCCCGGTTCCACTTCTTGCTCTCTTCATACATACACAATATACATTAAACTAGATAAATATAAAGATTCCAAAAAGACATTAAAGGCAGTAGTTGTAAAAAGTGCAGATAGTGCAGATGGAGGTCTGATCAACTGTTCATCAGGGTGACAGCCAGAGGGAAGAAGCTGTTTCTGTAAGCCAGGTTTTGGCACAGAGCTCTGTAGCGCCTCCCAGAGGGGAGGAGTTGGGAACAGCTTTGAAATTCAGGGTGACGGGTCTGTAAGGGATCTTTCCAGCCCGCCTCCCCTGACTCTGAGGGGTGTACAAGTCCAGGATGGAGGGGCAGGTCAAACCTGAAGTTAGTTCTCTGCCATCTGACGATTCACAGTAGTCTGCCCTGTCCTGTTTGGTGGGTCATCCAAACTGGCTGGCCAGTGATGGAGGAGCAGAGGGACAGACTGGATGATGGCGGTGTAGAGGATCAAGAAGCTCTTTGAGGGCAGGCTGTACTTCCTGAGCTGGCGCAGGAAGTGGCAGCCTCTGCTGGGCCTCCGGATGGTATGATGTTAGAGGGCCCACTTGGGTCCTGGGAGATTGTGGTCCCCAGAAACCTGGAGGTCTCCACTGCGGACACAGTGCTATTGTGCATGGTGAGGGGGGGTGGGTTTGGGGCTCCTGAAGTCCACTGTCATCTCCCACAGTCTTGAGCTTGTTCAGCTCCAGGTGGTTCTCACTATGTTCAGAGGACCAGCTGTCTAACCTCCCGCCTGTGGTCGCAGACTCGCTGCCACTGCCTTGATGTGAGGCCGATGACTGCTGTGTCGCCTGCCAACTTCAGGAGTTGAAACAGACGGGTCTCCTGAGGTGCACTCTGTTGGTGTAGAGGAGAAGAGCAGGAGGAGTGACACATTCCCTGGGGCGACCGGTACTGATGGTCCGGTGCTGGATATGGTTTTTCCCAGCCCTGCCTGCTGCGCCCTGTCTGCCAGAAGTTAGTGATCCACCCACAGGTGGGGCTGGGTACGGCATGGCAGAGTTGGGATGAAGTTAGGCGCTCGATGATCGTGTTGGACTGCCGAGCTGAAGTCCACCTAGCGAACCCCTGCGCATGTCCCTGGGGGAGTCGAGGTGTTGCAGCATATAGTGCAGTCCCATATTGACCGTGATCATCCACCGACCTGTTTGCACGACAGGCAAACTGCAGGGGTCCAGCAGGGGGCCCAGATGTCCTTCAGGTGGGTCACTGCCTTTCAGTGACTCTCATGACCACAGACGTCAGGGCAACGTCGGTAGTCATTTAATCCTGTGATGGAGGATTTCTTGGGGGACCCCGGATGATCAAGGAGCGCTTGAAGCAGGAAGGGACTTCACACAGCCCAGTGATCGTTGAAGATCTCCGTGAAGATGGGGGCCAGCTGGTCACACAGGCTTTTCAGGCAGGAGGGGGACACACTGTCTGGGCCTGAGCCTTCCTGATCTTCTGTCTGAAAAGAGCCACCACATCTCTTGCAGATCGTCAGTGCCGGTGGGGGCTGGGTGGGGGGAGGTGAGAGGAGGTGCAGATGATTGTTTGTTGGAGGCAGTTGGGCGTGGCGAAGTGGGGTTGTTGGATCCTGCAGTAGAATGATATCTAGGTCGTCGGCCAGGGACGGTGATTGTCTCATACAGTGGGGGGATGTGGTCTTTATAGTTGGTGAGTACTTCCAGGCCTCCAGACTGACGAGGGTCGTTGGCTGAAAACTTTTTCCAGCTATCAGTATAGCTCTTCTAGTTAACTTGATCTCCCTCGTCAGGGAGCTGGCCTGGTTGTAGAGAATCCTGTCTCACCACTGTAGGCCCCTCTTTTAGCCTGACGAAGCTGCCTGAGTCCTGCAGTGAACCAGGGTTTATTGTTGTTGTATGTGCAGAAGGCTTTAGTCGGCACACACATGTCCTCACAAAACTGATGTAGGATGTCAAGCAGTGTCAGGTGAGCCCGTCCAGGTCTGTAGCAGCAGCCCTAAAAACATTCCAATCAGTGGAGGCAAGCAGGACTGTAGCTCCAGCTTGGCCTCATTGGTCCATCTCTTTCTGCCAGTCTTCACCACAGGCTTTGCAGATTTCAGTTTCTGCCTGTAGGACGGCAAAAGAAGATGACCAGACACGGATCAGATAGTCCCAAAGCTGCACGGGGGACTGAGGATATGTATTTCAGAACAGTGTAGCAGTGGTCCAGTGTGTTTTTGTCCCCAGCAGAATTTGGATATGCTGTCTGTATTTAGGGCAGTTCTTTGGGTTGAAATTCTTTTGCTGAGGTTTGCTGAGGTTTGCTCTGTTAATGTCATCAAACTTGTAAGAATTGTGGTTCTAAAACACCTTTGCTGGAAAACCCAAAAAATAAATGTTGTTTAGAAAATACACTTTGGTCTCTCTTCATGGCTGAAAATCAGTTTAAGAGCATAAAACTATGTTATGTTTTGAGGCTGTAAAGTGATGAAAGCATCAGGTATTCATGAAATGTCATCAAACCTAGAAGAATTGTGTGCTAAGACACTTTTCGTTGAAAACCCAGAAAAGCTTTTTGCTTAGGAAAAATACACTTTTGGTCACTCTATGGGCTGAAAATCTGTTTAAGAGCATAAAACCAGATGTTGCTTTTTGAGGTAGTAAAGGATGAGAGCATCAGGTATTCATGAAAAATGACATCAAATTCGTAAGAATTGTGTGTGCTAAGACACTTCTTGGTTGAAAAACCAGAAAAAGCTTTTATTTTGTGAAAATACACTTTTGGTCTCTCTTATGGTTATTGAAAAATCAGTTTAAGAGCATAAAACTAGACAGTTGTTTTTGAGGCTGCAAAGGATGAAAGCATCAGGTATTCATGAAAATGTCATCAAACTTGTAAGAATTGAAAAGTTAAGACACTTTCGTTGAAAACCCAGAAAAAAAGCTTTTTGTTTAGGAAAATACACTTTTGGTCACTTCTGGCGGCTGAAAATCAGTTTAAGAACATAAAACTAGATGTTGCTGTTTTGAGGCAGAAGTCATGAAAGCATCAGGTATTCATGAACATTAAATCAAACTTTGTAAGAATATTGTCTCTAAGACACCTTTAATTGAAAACCCAGAAAAGCTTTTGTTTGTGGAAAAATACACTTTGGTCTCTGCGGGCTGAAAAACTGGCTTAAGAGCATGTTTGATGTTGTTGCTTTCAGGCGGTAAAGTGATGAGAGCATCAGGTATTCATGAAAATGTCATCAAACTTTAAAGAATTGGTGTCCTAAGAAATCTTTGCTGAGAAAAACCCAGAAAAGAAATTTTGTTTAGAAAATACACTTGGTCTGGTCTATGGCTGAAAATCAGCTTAAGAGTATAAAACTAGATGTTGCTGTTTTTGAGGCTGTAAAGTGATGAAAGCATCAGGTATTCATATGAAAATGTCATCAAACCCAGTAAGAATTAGTGCTAAGACACTTTTCTTTCGTTGAAAACCCAGAAAAGCTTTTTGTTTAGGAAAATACACTTTGGTCACTCTGTGGCTGAAAATCAGTTTAAGAACATAAAACTAGATGTTGCTTTTGAGGCAGAAGTCATGAAAGCATCAGGTATCTGCGAACATTAAATCAAACTTAGGAATATTATCCAAGATACCTTCTTTGGTTGGAAAAACCCAGGAAAAAAGCTTTTTTTAGGAAAATACAATGCTTGGTCTCTCTAAGTGGCTGAAAATCAATTTAAGAGCATAAAAACTAGATGTTGCTGTTTTGAGGCAGTAAAGTCAAGAAAGCATCAGGTATTCATGAACATTATTAAATCAAACTTGTAAGAATATTGTCCTAAGACACCTTTTGGGTTGAAAACCCAGAAAAAAAAGCTTTTTTTAGGAAAATACACGTTTGGTCTCTATGGCTGAAAAATCAATTTAAGAGTATATAAAACTAGATGTTGCTGTTTTGAGGCAGTAAAGTGATGAGAGCATCAGGTATTCATGAAAATGACATCAAACTTGTAAGAATTGTGTGCTAAGACACTTTCTTTGAATTTGAATACCCAGAAAAAAAGGTGTTGTTTAGTAAAAATCCACTTTTTGGTCTCTCTGGGCTGAACATCAGTTTAAGAGCATAAAAACAAATGTCTTATGCGCAAGGGGCAGTAAAGTGATGAAAGCATCATGTATTCATGAAAATGTCATCAAACTTGTAAGAAGTGTCCTAAGACACTTTTCTTTTGGTTGAAAACCCAGAAAAAAAGTTTTGTTTAGTAAAATCCACTTTTGGTCTCTCGCGGTCTGAAAAGCAGAAAACAAGATGTTGCTGCTTTGAGGCAGTAAAGTGATGAAAAGCATCAGGTATTCATGAAAATGTCATCAAACTTGTAAGAATGTTGTCCTAAGACACTTTCTTTGGTTGAAAACCCAGAAAAAAAGGTTTTGTATAGTGAAATCCACTTTTGGTCTCTGAGGTCTGAAAATCAGAAAACAAGATGTTGCTGCTTTGAGACAGTAAAGTGATGAAAGCATCAGGTATTCATGAAAATGTCATCAAACTTGTAAGAAGTGTTTCCTAAGACACTTTCTTTTGTTGAATACCCAGAAAAAAAAGGTTTTGTTTAGTAAAGTCCACCTTTGGTCTCTGCGGTCTGGAAATCAGGATACAAGATGTTGCTGCTTTGTGGCAGTAAAGTGATGAAAGCATCAGGTATTCATGTAAATGTCATCAAATTTGTAAGAAGTGTGTCCTAAGACACTTTCTTTGGTTGAATACCCAGAAAAAAGGTTTTGTTTAGTAAAATCCACTTTTGGTCTCTGCGGTCTGAAAATCAGAAAACAAGATATTGCTGCTTGAGGCAGTAAAGTGATGAAAACATCAGGTATTCATGAAAATGTCATCAAACTTGTAAGAAGTGTGTCCTAAGACACTTTCTTTGGTTGAAAACCCAGAAAAAAAGGTTTTGTTTAGTAAAATCCACTTTTGATCTCTGCGGGCTGAAAATCAGTTTAAGAGCATAAAAACAAGATGTTGCTGCTTTGAGGCAGTAAAGTGATGAAAGCATCATGTATTCATGAAAATGTCATCAAACTTGTAAGAAGTGTGTCCTAAGACACTTTATTTGGTTGAAAACCCAGAAAAAAAGTTTTGTTTAGTAAAATACACTTTTGGTCTCTGCGGTCTGAAAATCAGAAAACAAGATGTTGCTGCTTTGAGGCAGTAAAGTGATGAAAGCATCATGTATTCATGAAAATGTCATCAAACTTGTAAGAAGTGTTTCCTAAGACACTTTCTTTGGTTGAATACCCAGAAAAAAGGTGTTGTTTAGTAAAATCCACTTTTGGTCTCTCTGCGGGCTGAACATCAGTTTAAGAGCATAAAAACAAGATATTGCTGCTTTGAGTAAAAGTGATGAAAGCATCATGTATTCATGAAAATGTCATCAAACTTGTAAGAAGTGTGTCCTAAGACACTTCTTTTGGTTGAAAACCCAGAAAAAAAAGTTTTGTTTAGTAAAATCCACTTTTGGTCTCTGCGGTCTGAAAATCAGAAAACAAGATGTTGCTGCTTTGAGGCAGTAAAGTGATGAAAACATCAGGTATTCATGAAAATGTCATCAAACTTGTAAGAAGTGTCCTAAGACACTTTCTTTGGTTGAAAACCCAGAAAAAAAGGTTTTGTTTAGTAAAATCCACTTTTGGTCTCTGCGGTCTGAAAATCAGAAAACAAGATGTTGCTGCTTTGAGACAGTAAAGTGATGAAAGCATCAGGTATTCATGAAAATGTCATCAAACTTGTAAGAAGTGTTTCCTAAGACACTTTCTTTTGTTGAATACCCAGAAAAAAGGTGTTGTTTAGTGAAATCCACTTTTGGCTACGGTCTGAAAATCAGTTTAAGAGCATAAAAACAAGATGTTGCTGCTTTGAGGCAGTAAAGTGATGAAAGCATCATGTATTCATGAAAATGTCATCAAACTTGTAAGAAGTGTGTCCTAAGACACTTTATTTGGTTGAAAACCCAGAAAAAAAGTTTTGTTTAGTAAAATACACTTTTGGTCTCTGCGGTCTGAAAATCAGAAAACAAGATCTTGCTGCTTTGAGGCAGTAAAGTCATGAAAGCATCATGTATTCATGAAAATGTCATCAAACTTGTAAGAAGTGTTTCCTAAGACACTTTCTTTGGTTGAATACCCAGAAAAAAGGTGTTAGTAAAATCCACTTTTGGTCTCTCTGCGGGCTGAACATCAGTTTAAGAGCATAAAAACAAGATATTGCTGCTTGAGGCAGTAAAGTGATGAAAGCATCATGTATTCATGAAAATGTCATCAAACTTGTAAGAAGTGTGTCCTAAGACACTTTATTTGGTTGAAAACCCAGAAAAAAAAGTTTTGTTTAGTAAAATCCACTTTTGGTCTCTGCGGTCTGAAAATCAGAAAACAAGATGTTGCTGCTTTGAGGCAGTAAAGTGATGAAAACATCAGGTATTCATGAAAATGTCATCAAACTTGTAAGAAGTGTCCTAAGACACTTTCTTTGGTTGAAAACCCAGAAAAAAAGGTTTTGTTTAGTAAAATCCACTTTTGGTCTCTGCGGTCTGAAAATCAGAAAACAAGATGTTGCTGCTTTGAGACAGTAAAGTGATGAAAGCATCAGGTATTCATGAAAATGTCATCAAACTTGTAAGAAGTGTTTCCTAAGACACTTTCTTTTGTTGAATACCCAGAAAAAAGGTGTTGTTTAGTGAAATCCACTTTTGGCTACGGTCTGAAAATCAGTTTAAGAGCATAAAAACAAGATATTGCTGCTTGAGGCAGTAAAGTGATGAAAGCATCAGGTATTCATGAAAATGTCATCAAACTTGTAAGAAGTGTGTCCTAAGACACTTTCTTTGGTTGAATACCCAGAAAAAAGGTTTTGTTTAGTAAAATCCACTTTTGGTCTCTGCGGTCTGAAAATCAGAAAACAAGATGTTGCTGCTTTGAGGCATTAAAGTGATGAAAACATCAGGTATTCATGAAAATGTCATCAAACTTGTAAGAAGTGTGTCCTAAGACACTTTATTTGGTTGAAAACCCAGAAAAAAAGGTTTTGTTTAGTAAAATCCACTTTTGGTCTCTGCGGTCTGAAAATCAGAAAACAAGATGTTGCTGCTTTGAGGCATTAAAGTGATGAAAACATCAGGTATTCATGAAAATGTCATCAAACTTGTAAGAAGTGTGTCCTAAGACACTTTCTTTGGTTGAAAACCCAGAAAAAAAGGTTTTGTTTAGTAAAATCCACTTTTGGTCTCTGCGGTCTGAAAATCAGAAAACAAGATATTGCTGCTTGAGGCAGTAAAGTGATGAAAACATCAGGTATTCATGTAAATGTCATCAAATTTGTAAGAAGTGTGTCCTAAGACACTTTCTTTGGTTGAATACCCAGAAAAAAGGTTTTGTTTAGTAAAATCCACGTTTGGTCTCTGCGGTCTGAAAATCAGAAAACAAGATGTTGCTGCTTTGAGGCAGTAAAGTGATGAAAACATCAGGTATTCATGAAAATGTCATCAAACTTGTAAGAAGTGTGTCCTAAGACACTTTCTTTGGTTGAATACCCAGAAAAAAAGGTTTTGTTTTAGTAAAATCCACTTTTGGTCTCTCTGCGGGCTGAAAATCAGTTTAAGAGCATAAAAACAAGATATTGCTGCTTGAGGCAGTAAAGTGATGAAAGCATCAGGTATTCATGAAAATGTCATCAAACTTGTAAGAAGTGTGTCCTAAGACCCTTTATTTTGTTGAAAACCCAGAAAAAAAAGTTTTGTTTAGTACAATCCACTTTTGGTCTCTGCGGTCTGAAAATCAGAAAACAAGATGTTGCTGCTTTGAGGCAGTAAAGTGATGAAAACATCAGGTATTCATGAAAATGTCATCAAACTTGTAAGAAGTGTGTCCTAAGACACTTTCTTTGGTTGAAAACCCAGAAAAAAAGGTTTTGTTTAGTAAAATCCACTTTTGGTCTCTGCGGGCTGAAAATCAGTTTAAGAGCATAAAAACAAGATATTGCTGCTTGAGGCAGTAAAGTGATGAAAGCATCAGGTATTCATGAAAATGTCATCAAACTTGTAAGAAGTGTGTCCTAAGACACTTTATTTGGTTGAAAACCCAGAAAAAAAAGTTTTGTTTAGTAAAATCCACTTTTGGTCTCTGCTGTCTGAAAATCAGAAAACAAGATGTTGCTGCTTTGAGGCAGTAAAGTGATGAAAACATCAGGTATTCCTGAAAATGTCATCAAACTTGTAAGAAGTGTGTCCTAAGACACTTTCTTTGGTTGAAAACCCAGAAAAAAAGGTTTAATTTAGTAAAATCCACTTTTGGTCTCTGCGGTCTGAAAATCAGAAAACAAGATGTTGCTGCTTTGAGGCAGTAAAGTGATGAAAACATCAGGTATTAATGAAAATGTCATCAAACTTGTAAGAAGTGTGTCCTAAGACACTTTCAGTCGAAAACCAGAAAAAAAAAGGTTTTGTTTAGTAAAATCCACTTTTGGTCTCTCTCTGCTAAAAAATCAGTTTAAGAGCATAAAAACAAGATATTGCTGCTTGAGGCAGTAAAGTGATGAAAGCATCAGATATTCATGAAAATGTCATCAAACTTGTAAGAAGTGTGTCCTAAGACACTTTATTTGGTTGAAAACCCAGAAAAAAAAGTTTTGTTTAGTAAAATACACTTTTAGTCTCTGCGGTCTAAAAATCAGAAAACAAGATGTCAGAATCAGAATCAGAATGAGAATCAGCTTTAATGGCCATGAAAGTTTTCACATACATGGAATTTGTCTCCGTTTCCACTTTGCTCTCTCATACATACACAATATACATTAAACTAGATAAATATAAAAAAGATTCAAAAAGACATTAAAGGCAGTAGTTAAAAAAGTGCAGATAGTGCAGATGGAGAGTCTGATCAACTGTTCATCAGGGTGACAGCCAGAGGGAAGAAGCTGTTTCTGTGTCTGGTAGTTTTGCGTAGAGCTCTGTAGCGCCTCCCAGAGGGAGGAGTTGGAACAGCTTGTGTCCAGGGTGTGACGGGTCTGTAGTGATCTTTCCAGCCCGCTTCCTGACTCTGGAGGTGTACAAGTCCAGGATGGAGGGCAGGCTGGAACCAATAGTTCTCTCTGCCGACCTGGACGATCCGCTGTAGTCTGCCTCTGTCCTGTTTGGTGGCCGATCCAAACCACACAGTGATGGAGGAGCAGAGGACAGACTGGATGATGGCGGTGTAGAAGAGGATCAGCAGCTCCTGAGGCAGGCTGTATTTCCTGAGCTGGCGCAGGAAGTACAGCCTCTGGCCTTTCCGGATGGTGTTGATGTTGAGGCCCACTTCAGGTCCTGGGAGATTGTGGATCCCAGAAACCTGAAGGTCTCCACTTGAGACACAGTGCTATTGTGTATGGTGAGGGGGGTAGTGTTGGGTGGCTCCTCCTGAAGTCCACTGTCATCTCCACAGTCTTGAGCTTTGTTCAGCTCCAGGTGGTTCTCACCACACCAGAGGACCAGCTGTTCAACCTCCCGTCTGTGCGCAGACTCGTCACCGTTCCTGATGAGGCCGATGACCGTTGTGTCGTCTGCGAACTTCAGGAGTTTAACAGACGGGTCCCCTGAGGTGCACTCGTTGGTGTAGAGGGAGAAGAGCAGTGGAGAGAGCACACATCCCTTGGGGCGCACGGTACTGATGGTCCGGTGCTGGATATGGTTTTCCCAGCCTCACCTGCTGCGTCCTGTCTGTCAGGAAGTTAGTGATCCACCGACAGGTGGGGCTGGCACGGTGAGCTGGCAGAGTTTGGGATGAAGAAGCCGGATGATCGTGTTGAATGCCGAGCTGAAGTCCTGAACAGAACCCTATGCGTATGTCCCTGGGGAGTCGAGGTCTTGCAGTATATAGTGCCGTCCCATATTGACCGCATCATCCACCGACCTGTTTGCGCGATAGGCAAACTGCAGGAGGCCTGTGGTGGCCTTCAGCTGGGTCAACACAAGTCTTTCAAAGGGACTTCATGACCACAGACGTCAGGGCAACGGTCTGTAGTCATTTAATCCTGTGATGGAGGATTTCTTGGGGACCGGTATGATCAAGGAGCGCTTTGAAGCAGGAAGGGACTTCACACAGCTCCAGTGATCGGTTGAAGATCTCCGTGAAGATGGGGGCCAGCTGGTCAGCACAGGCTTTCAGGCAGGAGGGGGACACACCGTCTGGGCCCGGAGCCTTCCTGATCTTCTGTCTCTGAAAGAGCCGACTCACATCCTCTTCGCAGATCGTCAGTGCCGGTGGGGGTTGGGTGGGGAGTGAGAGGAGGCAGATGATTGTTTGTTGATGGGGCAGTTGGGTGGCGGAAGTGGGCTTGTTGAACCTGCAGTAGAACACATTCAGGTCGTCGGCCAGTCGGTGATTGTCCGCAGGGGGGGCGGATGGTCTCTTGTAGTTGGTGAGTACTTCCAGGCCTCTCCAGACTGACGAGGGGTCGTTGGCTGAAAACTTCTTTTCCAGCTTATCAGTATAGCTCTTCTTAGCTAACTTGATCTCCCTCGTCAGGGAGTTTCTGGTCTGGTTGTAGAGAATCCTGTCCCCACCACTGTAGGCCTCCTCTTTAGCCCGACGAAGCTGCCTGAGTCCTGCAGTGAACCAGGGTTTATTGTTGTTGTATGTGCAGAAGGTTTTAGTCGGCACACACATGTCCTCACAAAAACTGATGTAGGATGTCACAGTGTCAGTGAGCCCGTCCAGGTCTGTAGCAGCAGCCTCAAAAACACTCCAATCAGTGGAGGCAAAGCAGGACTGTAGCTCCAGCTTGGCCTCATTGGTTGCTGATGTTGCTGCTTTGAGGCAGTAAAGTGATGAAAACATCAGGTATTCATGAAAATGTCATCAAACTTTTAAGAAGTGTTTCCTAAGACACTTTCTTTTGTTGAATACCCAGAAAAAAGGTGTTGTTTAGTAAAATCCACTTTTGGTCTCTCTACGGTCTGAAAATCAGTTTAAGAGCATAAAAACAAGATATTGCTGCTTGAGTTAGTAAAGTGATGAAAGCATCAGGTATTCATGAAAATGTCATCAAACTTTTAAGAAGTGTTTCCTAAGACACTTTCTTTTGTTAAATACCCAGAAAAAATGTGTTGTTTAGTAAAATCCACTTTTGGTCTCTCTACGGTCTGAAAATCAGTTTAAGAGCATAAAAACAAGATATTGCTGCTTGAGTTAGTAAAGTGATGAAAGCATCAGGTATTCATGAAAATGTCATCAAACTTGTAAGAAGTGTGTCCTAAGACACTTTATTTGGTTGAAAACCCAGAAAAAAAGTTTTGTTTAGTAAAATACACTTTTGGTCTCTGCGGTCTGAAAATCAGAAAATAAGATGTTGCTGCTTTGAGCCAATAAAGTGATGAAAACATCAGGTATTCATGGAAATGTCATCAAACTTGTAAGAAGTGTGTCCTAAGACACTTTCTTTGGTTGAAAACCCAGAAAAAAAGGTTTTGTTTAGTAAAATCCACTTTTGGTCTCTGCGGTCTAAAAATCAGTTTAAGAGCATAAAACAAGATATTGCTGCTTGAGGCAGTAAAGTGATGAAAGCATCAGGTATTCATGAAAATGTCATCAAACTTGTAAGAAGTGTGTCCTAAGACACTTTATTTGGTTGAAACCCAGAAAAAAAGTTTTGTTTAGTAAAATCCACTTTTGGTCTCTGCGTCTGAAAATCAGTAAGAGCATAAAAACAAGATGTTGCTGCTTTGAGGCAATAAAGTGATGAAAACATCAGGTATTCATGAAAATGTCATCAAACTTGTAAGAAGTGTGTCCTAAGACACTTTATTTGGTTGAAAACCCAGAAAAAAGGTTTTGTTTAGTAAAATCCACTTTTGGTCTCTCTGGTCTGAAAATCAGTTTAAGAGCATAAAACAAGATATTGCTGCTTGAGGCAGTAAAGTGATGAAAGCATCAGGTATTCATGAAAATGTCATCAAACTTGTAAGAAGTGTGTCCTAAGACACTTTATTTGGTTGAAAACCCAGAAAAAAGGTTTTGTTTAGTAAAATCCACTTTTTGACTCTGCGGGCTGAAAATCAGTTTAAGAGCATAAAAAAAAGATATTGCTGCTTTTGGCAGTAAAGTGATGAAAGCATCAGGTATTCATGAAAATGTCATCAAACTTGTAAGAAGTGTGTCCTAAGACACTTTATTTGGTTGAAAACCCAGAAAAAAGGTTTTGTTTAGTAAAATACACTTTTGGTCTCTGCTTGGTCTGAAAATCAGTAAAGAGCATAAAACAAGATGTTGCTGCTTTGAGGCAGTAAAGTGATGAAAACATCAGGTATTCATGAAAATGTCATCAAACTTGTAAGAAGTGTGTCCTAAGACACTTTATTTGTTGAAAACCCAGAAAAAAGGTTTTGTTTAGTAAAATCCACTTTTGGTCTCTCTGCGGGCTGAAAATCAGTTTAAGAGGATAAAACAAGATATTGCTGCTTGAGGCAGTAAAGTGATGAAAGCATCAGGTATTCATGAAAATGTCATCAAACTTGTAAGAAGTGTGTCCTAAGACACTTTCTTTGGTTGAAAACCCAGAAAAAAAGGTTTTGTTTAGTAAAATCCACTTTTGGTCTCTGCGGTCTGAAAAATCAGTAAGAGCATAAAAACAAGATGTTGCTGCTTTGAGGCAGTAAAGTGATGAAAACATCAGGTATTCATGAAAATGTCATCAAACTTGTAAGAAGTGTGTCCTAAGACACTTTATTTGGTTGAAAACCCAGAAAAAAGGTTTTGTTTAGTAAAATCCACTTTTGGTCTCTGCGGTCTGAAAATCAGTTTAAGAGCATAAAAAAAAGATATTGCTGCTTTTGGCAGTAAAGTGATGAAAGCATCAGGCATTCATGAAAATGTCATCAAACTTGTAAGAAGTGTGTCCTAAGACACTTTCTTTGGTTGAAAACCCAGAAAAAAAGGTTTTGTTTAGTAAAATCCACTTTTGGTCTCTGCGGTCTGAAAATCAGAAAACAAGATGTTGCTGCTTTGAGGCAGTAAAGTGATGAAAACATCAGGTATTCATGAAAATGTCATCAAACTTGTAAGAAGTGTGTCCTAAGACACTTTATTTTGAAAACCCAGAAAAAGGTTTTGTTTAGTAAAATCCACTTTTGGTCTCTCTGCGGGCTGAACATCAGTTTAAGAGCATAAAAACAAGATATTGCTGCTTGAGGCAGTAAAGTGATGAAAGCATCAGGTATTCATGAAAATGTCATCAAACTTGTAAGAAGTGTGTCCTAAGACACTTTCTTTGGTTGAAAACCCAGAAAAAAGGTTTTGTTTAGTAAAATCCACTTTTGGTCTCTGCGGTCTGAAAATCAGAAAACAAGATGTTGCTGCTTTGAGGCAGTAAAGTGATGAAAGCATCAGGTATTCATGAAAATGTCATCAAACTTGTAAGAAGTGTGTCCTAAGACACTTTCTTTGGTTGAAAACCCAGAAAAAAAGGTTTAATTTAGTAAAATCCACTTTTGGTCTCTGCGGTCTGAAAATCAGAAAACAAGATGTTGCTGCTTTGAGGCAGTAAAGTGATGAAAACATCAGGTATTAATGAAAATGTCATCAAACTTGTAAGAAGTGTGTCCTAAGACACTTTCTTTGGTCGAAAACCCAGAAAAAAAGGTTTTGTTTAGTAAAATCCACTTTTGGTCTCTCTGCGGTCTAAAAATCAGTTTAAGAGCATAAAAACAAGATATTGCTGCTTGAGGCAGTAAAGTGATGAAAGCATCAGGTATTCATGAAAATGTCATCAAACTTGTAAGAAGTGTGTCCTAAGACACTTTATTTGGTTGAAAACCCAGAAAAAAAAGTTTTGTTTAGTAAAATACACTTTTGGTCTCTGCGGTCTAAAAATCAGAAAACAAGATGTTGCTGCTTTGAGGCAGTAAAGTGATGAAAACATCAGGTATTCATGAAAATGTCATCAAACTTGTAAGAAGTGTTTCCTAAGACACTTTCTTTTGTTGAATACCCAGAAAAAAGGTGTTGTTTAATGAAATCCACTTTTGGTCTCTCTACGGTCTGAAAATTAGTTTAAGAGCATAAAAACAAGATATTACTGCTTGAGTTAGTAAAGTGATGAAAGCATCAGGTATTCATGAAAATGTCATCAAACTTGTAAGAAGTGTGTCCTAAGACACTTTATTTGGTTGAAAACCCAGAAAAAAAGGTTTTGTTTAGTAAAATCCACTTTTGGTCTCTGCGGTCTGAAAATCAGAAAACAAGATGTTGCTGCTTTGAGGCAGTAAAGTGATGAAAACATCAGGTATTCATGAAAATGTCATCAAACTTGTAAGAAGTGTGTCCTAAGACACTTTCTTTGGTCGAAAACCCAGAAAAAAAGGTTTTGTTTAGTAAAATCCACTTTTGGTCTCTCTGCGGTCTAAAAATCAGTTTAAGAGCATAAAAACAAGATATTGCTGCTTGAGGCAGTAAAGTGATGAAAGCATCAGGTATTCATGAAAATGTCATCAAACTTGTAAGAAGTGTGTCCTAAGACACTTTATTTGGTTGAAAACCCAGAAAAAAAGGTTTTTTTTAGTAAAATCCACTTTTGGTCTCTGCGGTCTGAAAATCAGAAAACAAGATGTTGCTGCTTTGAGGCAGTAAAGTGATGAAAACATCAGGTATTCATGAAAATGTCATCAAACTTGTAAGAAGTGTGTCCTAAGACACTTTCTTTGGTTGAAAACCCAGAAAAAAAGGTTTTGTTTAGTAAAATCCACTTTTGGTCTCTGCGGTCTGAAAATCAGTTTAAGAGCATAAAACAAGATATTGCTGCTTGAGGCAGTAAAGTGATGAAAGCATCAGGTATTCATGAAAATGTCATCAAACTTGTAAGAAGTGTGTCCTAAGACACTTTCTTTGGTTGAAAACCCAGAAAAAAGGTTTTGTTTAGTAAAATCCACTTTTGGTCTCTCTGCGGTCTGAAAATCAGTTAAGAGCATAAAAACAAGATGTTGCTGCTTTGAGGCAGTAAAGTGATGAAAGCATCAGGTATTCATGAAAATGTCATCAAACTTGTAAGAAGTGTGTCCTAAGACACTTTCTTTGGTTGAAAACCCAGAAAAAAAGGTTTTGTTTAGTAAAATCCACTTTTGGTCTCTGCGGTCTGAAAATCAGAAAACAAGATGTTGCTGCTTTGAGGCAGTAAAGTGATGAAAACATCAGGTATTAATGAAAATGTCATCAAACTTGTAAGAAGTGTGTCCTAAGACACTTTCTTTGGTCGAAAACCCAGAAAAAAAGGTTTTGTTTAGTAAAATCCACTTTTGGTCTCTCTGCGGTCTAAAAATCAGTTTAAGAGCATAAAAACAAGATATTGCTGCTTGAGGCAGTAAAGTGATGAAAGCATCAGGTATTCATGAAAATGTCATCAAACTTGTAAGAAGTGTGTCCTAAGACACTTTATTTGGTTGAAAACCCAGAAAAAAATTTTGTTTTGTAAAATACACTTTTGGTCTCTGCGGTCTAAAAATCAGAAAACAAGATGTTGCTGCTTTGAGGCAGTAAAGTGATGAAAACATCAGGTATTCATGAAAATGTCATCAAACTTGTAAGAAGTGTTTCCTAAGACACTTTCTTTTGTTGAATACCCAGAAAAAAGGTGTTGTTTAATGAAATCCACTTTTGGTCTCTACGGTCTGAAAATTAGTTTAAGAGCATAAAAACAAGATATTGCTGCTTGAGTTAGTAAAGTGATGAAAGCATCAGGTATTCATGAAAATGTCATCAAACTTGTAAGAAGTGTGTCCTAAGACACTTTATTTGGTTGAAAACCCAGAAAAAAAGGTTTTGTTTAGTAAAATCCACTTTTGGTCTCTGCGGTCTAAAAAAACAGAAAACAAGATGTTGCTGCTTTGAGGCAGTAAAGTGATGAAAACATCAGGTATTCATGAAAATGTCATCAAACTTGTAAGAAGTGTGTCCTAAGACACTTTATTTGGTTGAAAATCCAGAAAAAAAGGTTTTGTTTAGTAAAATCCACTTTTGGTCTCTCTGCCGGCTGAAAATCAGTTTAAGAGCATAAAAACAAGATATTGCTGCTTGAGGCAGTAAAGTGATGAAAGCATCAGGTATTCATGAAAATGTCATCAAACTTGTAAGAAGTGTGTCCTAAGACACTTTATTTGGTTGAAAACCCAGAAAAAAAGTTTTGTTTAATAAAATACACTTTTGGTCTCTGCGGTCTGAAATTCAGAAAACAAGATGTTGCTGCTTTGAGCCAATAAAGTGATAAAAACATCAGGTATTCATGAAAATGTCATCAAACTTGTAAGAAGTGTGTCCTAAGACACTTTATTTGGTTGAAAACCCAGAAAAAAAGGTTTTGTTTAGTAAAATCCACTTTTGGTCTCTCTGCCGGCTGAAAATCAGTTTAAGAGCATAAAAACAAGATATTGCTGCTTGAGGCAGTAAAGTGATGAAAGCATCAGGTATTCATGAAAATGTCATCAAACTTGTAAGAAGTGTGTCCTAAGACACTTTCATTGGTTGAAAACCCAGAAAAAAAGGTTTTGTTTAGTAAAATCCACTTTTGGTCTCTGCGGTCTGAAAATCAGAAAACAAGATGTTGCTGCTTTGAGGCAGTAAAGTGATGAAAACATCAGGTATTAATGAAAATGTCATCAAACTTGTAAGAAGTGTGTCCTAAGACACTTTCTTGTGAAAACCCAGAAAAAAGGTTTGTTTAGTAAAATCCACTTTTGGTCTCTCTGCGTCTGAAAATCAGTTTAAGAGCATAAAACAAGATATTGCTGCTTGAGGCAGTAAAGTGATGAAAGCATCAGGTATTCATGAAAATGTCATCAAACTTGTAAGAAGTGTGTCCTAAGACACTTTATTTGGTTGAAAACCCAGAAAAAAAGTTTTGTTTAGTAAAATACACTTTTGGTCTCTCCGGTCTGAAAATCAGAAAACAAGATGTTGCTGCTTTGAGGCAGTAAAGTGATGAAAACATCAGGTATTCATGAAAATGTCATCAAACTTGTAAGAAGTGTGTCCTAAGACACTTTCTTTGGTTGAAAACCCAGAAAAAAAGGTTTTGTTTAGTAAAATCCACTTTTAGTCTCTGCGGTCTAAAAAAACAGAAAACAAGATGTTGCTGCTTTGAGGCAGTAAAGTGATGAAAACATCAGGTATTCATGAAAATGTCATCAAACTTGTAAGAAGTGTGTCCTAAGACACTTTATTTGGTTGAAAATCCAGAAAAAAAGGTTTTGTTTAGTAAAATCCACTTTTGGTCTCTCTGCCGGCTGAAAATCAGTTTAAGAGCATAAAAACAAGATATTGCTGCTTGAGGCAGTAAAGTGATGAAAGCATCAGGTATTCATGAAAATGTCATCAAACTTGTAAGAAGTGTGTCCTAAGACACTTTATTTGGTTGAAAACCCAGAAAAAAAAGTTTTGTTTAGTAAAATACACTTTTGGTCTCTGCGGTCTGAAAATCAGAAAACAAGATGTTGCTGCTTTGAGGCAGTAAAGTGATGAAAACATCAGGTATTCATGAAAATGTCATCAAACTTGTAAGAAGTGTTTCCTAAGACACTTTCTTTTGTTGAATACCCAGAAAAAAGGTGTTGTTTAGTAAAATCCACTTTTGGTCTCACTACGGTCTGAAAATCAGTTTAAGAGCATAAAAACAAGATATTGCTGCTTGAGGCAGTAAAGTGATGAAAGCATCAGGTATTCATGAAAATGTCATCAAACTTGTAAGAAGTGTGTCCTAAGACACTTTCTTTGGTTGAAAACCCAGAAAAAAGGTTTTGTTTAGTAAAATCCACTTTTGGTCTCTGCGGTCTGAAAATCAGAAAACAAGATGTTGCTGCTTTGAGGCAGTAAAGTGATGAAAACATCAGGTATTAATGAAAATGTCATCAAACTTGTAAGAAGTGTGTCCTAAGACACTTTCTTTGGTCGAAAACCCAGAAAAAAAGGTTTTGTTTAGTAAAATCCACTTTTGGTCTCTATGCCGGCTGAAAATCAGTTTAAGAGCATAAAAACAAGATATTGCTGCTTGAGGCAGTAAAGTGATGAAAGCATCAGGTATTCATGAAAATGTCATCAAACTTGTAAGAAGTGTGTCCTAAGACACTTTCTTTGGTTGAAAACCCAGAAAAAAAGGTTTTGTTTAGTAAAATCCACTTTCAGTCTCTGCGGTCTAAAAAATCAGAAAACAAGATGTTGCTGCTTTGAGGCAGTAAAGTGATGAAACCATCAGGTATTAATGAAAATGTCATCAAACTTGTAAGAAGTGTGTCCTAAGACACTTTCTTTGGTTGAAAACCCAGAAAAAAGGTTTTGTTTAGTAAAATCCACTTTTAGTCTCTGCGGTCTAAAAAAACAGAAAACAAGATGTTGCTGCTTTGAGGCAGTAAAGTGATGAAAACATCAGGTATTCATGAAAATGTCATCAAACTTGTAAGAAGTGTGTCCTAAGACACTTTATTTGGTTGAAAACCCAGAAAAAAGGTTTTGTTTAGTAAAATCCACTTTTGGTCTCTCTGCCGGCTGAAAATCAGTTTAAGAGCATAAAAACAAGATATTGCTGCTTGAGGCAGTAAAGTGATGAAAGCATCAGGTATTCATGAAAATGTCATCAAACTTGTAAGAAGTGTGTCCTAAGACACTTTCTTTGGTTGAAAACCCAGAAAAAAGGTTTTGTTTAGTAAAATCCACTTTTGGTCTCTGCGTCTGAAAATCAGAAAACAAGATGTTGCTGCTTTGAGGCAGTAAAGTGATGAAAACATCAGGTATTCATGAAAATGTCATCAAGCTTGTAAGAAGTGTGTCCTAAGACACTTTCTTTGGTTGAAAACCCAGAAAAAAAAGGTTTTGTTTAGTAAAATCCACTTTTGGTCTCTCTGCCGGCTGAAAATCAGTTTAAGAGCATAAAAACAAGATATTGCTGCTTGAGGCAGTAAAGTGATGAAAGCATCAGGTATTCATGAAAATGTCATCAAACTTGTAAGAAGTGTGTCCTAAGACACTTTATTTGGTTGAAAACCCAGAAAAAAAGTTTTGTTTAGTAAAATACACTTTTGGTCTCTGCGGTCTGAAAATCAGAAAACAAGATGTTGCTGCTTTGAGGCAATAAAGTGATGAAAACATCAGGTATTCATGAAAATGTCATCAAACTTGTAAGAAGTGTGTCCTAAGACACTTTATTTGGTTGAAAACCCAGAAAAAAAGGTTTTGTTTAGTAAAATCCACTTTTGGTCTCTGCGGTCTGAAAAGTTTAAGAGCATAAAAACAAGATATTGCTGCTTGAGGCAGTAAAGTGATGAAAGCATCAGGTATTCATGAAAATGTCATCAAACTTGTAAGAAGTGTGTCCTAAGACACTTTCTTTGGTTGAAAACCCAGAAAAAAGGTTTTGTTTAGTAAAATCCACTTTTGGTCTCTGCGGTCTGAAAATCAGAAAACAAGATGTTGCTGCTTTGAGGCAGTAAAGTGATGAAAACATCAGGTATTCATGAAAATGTCATCAAACTTGTAAGAAGTGTGTCCTAAGACACTTTCTTTGGTTGAATACCCAGAAAAAAGGTTTTGTTTAGTAAAATCCACTTTTGGTCTCTGCGGTCTGAAAATCAGAAAACAAGATGTTGCTGCTTTGAGGCAGTAAAGTGACGAAAACATCAGGTAATCATGAAAATGTCATCAAACTTGTAAGAAGTGTGTCCTAAGACACTTTCTTTCGTTGAAAACCCAGAAAAAAAGGTTTTGTTTAGTAAAATCCACTTTTGGTCTCTCTGCGGGCTGAAAATCAGTTTAATAGCATAAAAACAAGATGTTGCTGCTTTGAGGCAGTAAAGTGATGAAAGCATCATGTATTCATGAAAATGTCATCAAACTTGTAAGAAGTGTGTCCTAAGACACTTTCTTTGGTTGAATACCCAGAAAAAAGGTTTTGTTTAGTAAAATCCACTTTTTGGTCTCTCTGCGGCTGAAAATCAGTTTAAGAGCATAAAAACAAGATGTTGCTGCTTTGAGGCAGTAAAGTGATGAAAACATCAGGTATTCATGAAAATGTCATCAAACTTGTAAGAAGTGTGTCCTAAGACACTTTCTTTGTAGAAAACCCTGAAAAAAAAGGTTTTGTTTAGTAAAATCCACTTTTGTCTCTGCGTCTGAAAAATCAGAAAACAAGATGTTGCTGCTTTGAGGCAGTAAAGTGATGAAAACATCAGGTATTAATGAAAATGTCATCAAACTTGTAAGAAGTGTGTCCTAAGACACTTTATTTGGGTTGAAAACCCAGAAAAAAAAAGGTTTTGTTTAGTAAAATCCACTTTTGGTCTCTCTGCGGTCTGAAAAATCAGTTTAAGAGCATAAAACAAGATATTGCTGCTTGAGGCA
This sequence comes from Liparis tanakae, assembly GCA_036178185.1. NCBI lineage: Eukaryota > Metazoa > Chordata > Actinopteri > Perciformes > Liparidae > Liparis > Liparis tanakae. Next base: position 6,616 of record JAYMGU010000458.1, on the reverse strand, counting down.
GTAAAGTGATGAAAGCATCAGGTATTCATGAAAAATGTCATCAAACTTGTAAGAAGTGTGTCCTAAGACACTTTCTTTGGTTGAAAACCCAGAAAAAAAGGTTTTGTTTAGTAAAATCCACTTTTGGTCTCTGCGGTCAAAAAACAGAAAACAAGATGTTGCTGCTTTGAGGCAGTAAAGTGATGAAAACATCAGGTATTCATGAAAATGTCATCAAACTTGTAAGAAGTGTGTCCTAAGACACTTTATTTGGTTGAAAACCCAGAAAAAAGGTTTTGTTTAGTAAAATCCACTTTTGGTCTCTGCTGCCGCTGAAAATCAGGTTAAGAGCATAAAACAAGATATTGCTGCTTGAGGCAGTAAAGTGATGAAAGCATCAGGTATTCATAAAAATGTCATCAAACTTGTAAGAAGTGTGTCCTAAGACACTTTCTTTTGGTTGAAACCCAGAAAAAAGGTTTTGTTTAGTAAAATCCACTTTTGGTCTCTGCGGTCTAAAAATCAGAAAACAAGATGTTGCTGCTTTGAGGCAATAAAGTGATGAAAACATCAGGTATTCATGAAAATGTCATCAAGCTTGTAAGAAGTGTGTCCTAAGACACTTTCTTTGGTTGAAAACCCAGAAAAAAAAGGTTTTGTTTAGTAAAATCCACTTTTGGTCTCTCTGCAGGCCGAAAATCACTTTAAGAGCATAAAAACAAGATATTGCTGCTTTGAGGCAGTAAAGTGATGAAAGCATCAGGTATTCATAAAAATGTCATCAAACTTGTAAGAAGTGTGTCCTAAGACACTTTGGTTGAAAACCCAGAAAAAAGGTTTTGTTTAGTAAAATCCACTTTTGGTCTCTGCGGTCTGAAAATCAGAAAACAAGATGTTGCTGCTTTGAGGCAGTAAAGTGATGAAAGCATCAGGTATTAGTGAAAATGTCATCAAACTTGTAAGAAGTGTGTCCTAAGACACTTTCTTTGGTTGAAAACCCAGAAAAAAAAGGTTTTGTTTAGTAAAATCCACTTTTGGTCTCTCTGTCTAAAAATCAGTTTAAGAGCATAAAACAAGATATTGCTGTTGAGGCAGTAAAGTGATGAAAGCATCAGGTATTCATGAAAATGTCATCAAACTTGTAAGAAGTGTGTCCTAAGACACTTTTTGGTTGAAAACCCAGAAAAAAGGTTTTGTTTAGTAAAATCCACTTTTGGTCTCTCTGCGTCTAAAAAATCAGAAAACAAGATGTTGGTGCTTTGAGGCAGTAAAGTGATGAAAACATCAGGTATTCATGTAAAGGTGATCAAATGTGTAAGAAGTGAGTCCTAATACACTTAGTGTGGTTGGAAACCCAGAAAAAGAAGGTTTGTTTAGTAAAATACACTTTAGGTCTCTGCGGCTGAAAAAATCAGTTTAAGAGCATAAAACAAGATGTTGCAGCTTTGAGGCAGTAAAGTGATGAAAGCATCAGGTATTCATGAAAATGTCATCAAACTTGTAAGAAGTGTGTCCTAAGACAATTTCTTTTGTTAAAAACCCAGAAAAAAGGTTTTGTTTAGTAAAATCCACTTTTGGTCTCTATGGCTGAAAAAGAAAAAAACAAGATGTTGCTGCTTTGAGGCAGTAAAGTGATGAAAACATCAGGTATTCATGAAAATGTCATCAAACTTGTAAGAAGTGTGTCCTAAGACACTTATTTAGTTGAAAACCCAGAAAAAAGGTTTTGTTTAGTAAAATCCACTTTTGGTCTTATGGCTGAAAATCAGTTTAAGAGCATAAAAAACAAGATATTGCTGCTTGAGGCAGTAAAGTGATGAAAGCATCAGGTATTCATGAAAATGTCATCAAACTTGTAAGAAGTGTGTCCTAAGACACTTTCTTTGTTGAAAACCCAGAAAAAGGTTTTGTTTAGTAAAATCCACTTTTGGTCTCTGCGGTCTAAAAATCAGTTTAAGAGCATAAAAAACAAGATGTTGCTGCTTTGAGGCAGTAAAGTGATGAAAACATCAGGTATTCATGAAAATGTCATCAAACTTGTAAGAAGTGTGTCCTAAGACACTTTATTTGGTTGAAAATCCAGAAAAAAGGTTTTGTTTAGTAAAATCCACACTTTTGGTCTCTCGGCTGAAAATCAGTTTAAGAGCATAAAAACAAGATATTGCTGCTTGAGGCAGTAAAGTGATGAAAGCATCAGGTATTCATGAAAATGTCATCAAACTTGTAAGAAGTGTGTCCTAAGACACTTTATTTGGTTGAAAACCCAGAAAAAAGTTTTGTTTAGTAAAATACACTTTTGGTCTCCTGTCGGGAAAATCAGAAAACAAGATGTTGCTGCTTTGAGGCAATAAAGTGATGAAAACATCAGGTATTCATGAAAATGTCATCAAACTTGTAAGAAGTGTGTCCTAAGACACTTTATTTGGTTGAAAACCCAGAAAAAAGGTTTTGTTTATTAAAATCCACTTTTGGTCTCTCTGGTCTGAAAATCAGTTTAAGAGCATAAAACAAGATATTGCTGCTTGAGGCAGTAAAGTGATGAAAGCATCAGGTATTCATGAAAATGTCATCAAACTTGTAAGAAGTGTGTCCTAAGACACTTTCTTTGGTTGAAAACCCAGAAAAAAAAGGTTTTGTTAGTAAAATCCACTTTTGGTCTCTCTGCGGTCTGAAAATCAGAAAACAAGATGTTGCTGCTTTGAGGCAGTAAAGTGATGAAAACATCAGGTATTAATGAAAATGTCATCAAACTTGTAAGAAGTGTGTCCTAAGACACTTTCTTTGTTGAAAACCCAGAAAAAAGGTTTTGTTTAGTAAAATCCACTTTTGGTCTCTCTGCGGTCTAAAAAATCAGTTTAAGAGCATAAAAACAAGATATTGCTGCTTGAGGCAGTAAAGTGATGAAAGCATCAGGTATTCATGAAAATGTCATCAAACTTGTAAGAAGTGTGTCCTAAGACACTTTTTGGTTGAAAACCCAGAAAAAAAAGGTTTTGTTTAGTAAAATCCACTTTTGGTCTCTGCGGCTAAAAAATCAGAAAACAAGATGTTGCTGCTTTGAGGCAGTAAAGTGATGAAAACATCAGGTATTCATGAAAATGTCATCAAACTTGTAAGAAGTGTGTCCTAAAACACTTTTATTTGGTTGAAAACCCAGAAAAAAGGTTTGTTTAGTAAAATCCACTTTTGGTCTCTCTGCCGTCTGAAAATCAGTTTAAGAGCATAAAAACAAGATATTGCTGCTTTGAGGCAGTAAAGTGATGACAGCACTAGGTATTCATGAAAATGTCATCAAACCTTAAGAAGTGTGTCCTAAGACACTTTTTTGTTGAAACCCAGAAAAAAAAAGGTTTTGTTTAGTAAAATCCACTTTGGTCTCTTGCGGCTGAAAATCAGTTTAAGAGCATAAAAACAAGATATTGCTGCTTTGAGGCAGTAAAGTGATGAAAGCATCAGGTATTCATGAAAATGTCATCAAACTTGTAAGAAGTGTGTCCTAAGACACTTTCTTTGGTTCTAAACCCAGAAAAAAAAGGTTTTGTTTAGTAAAATCCACTTTTTGGTCTCTGCAGTCTAAAAATCAGAAAACAAGATGTTGCTGCTTTGAGTCAGTAAAGTGATGAAAACATCAGGTATTCATGAAAATGTCATCAAACTTGTAAGAAGTGTGTCTAAGACACTTTCTTTTGTTGAAAACCCAGAAAAAAGGTTTTGTTTAGTAAAATCCACTTTTGGTCTCTACGTCTGAAAATCAGTTTAAGAGCATAAAAACAAGATATTGCTGCTTGAGGCAGTAAAGTGATGAAAGCATCAGGTATTCATGAAAATGTCATCAAACTTGTAAGAAGTGTGTCCTAAGACACTTTCTTTGGTTGAAAACCCAGAAAAAAGGTTTTGTTTAGTAAAATCCACTTTTGGTCTCTGCGGTCTGAAAATCAGAAAACAAGATGTTGCTGCTTTGAGGCAGTAAAGTGATGAAAACATCAGGTATTAATGAAAATGTCATCAAACTTGTAAGAAGTGTGTCCTAAGACACTTTGTTGAAAACCCAGAAAAAAAAGGTTTTGTTTAGTAAAATCCACTTTTGGTCTCTCTGCCGTCTAAAAATCAGTTTAAGAGCATAAAAAACAAGATATTGCTGCTTGAGGCAGTAAAGTGATGAAAGCATCAGGTATTCATGAAAATGTCATCAAACTTGTAAGAAGTGTGTCCTAAGACACTTTATTTGGTTGAAAACCCAGAAAAAAGGTTTTGTTTAGTAAGATACACTTTTGGTCTCTGCGTCTGAAAATCAGAAAACAAGATGTTGCTGCTTTGAGGCAATAAAGTGATGAAAACATCAGGTATTCATGAAAATGTCATCAAACTTGTAAGAAGTGTGTCCTAAGACACTTTCTTTGGCTGAAAACCCAGAAAAAAGGTTTGTTTAGTAAAATCCACTTTTGGTCTCTGCAGTCTAAAAAACAGTTTACATATAAAACAAGATGTTGCTGCTTTGAGGCAGTAAAGTGATGAAAACATCAGGTATTCATGAAAATGTCATCAAACTTGTAAGAAGTGTGTCCTAAGACACTTTATTTGGTTGAAAACCCAGAAAAAAAAGGTTTTGTTTAGTAAAATCCACTTTTGGTCTCTATGTGCTGAAAATCAGTTTAAGAGCATAAAAACAAGATATTGCTGCTTGAGGCAGTAAAGTGATGAAAGCATCAGGTATTCATGAAAAATGTCATCAAACTTGTAAGAAGTGTGTCCTAAGACACTTTCTTTGGTTGAAAACCAGAAAAAAAGTTTTGTTTAGTAAAATCCACTTTTGGTCTCTGTGTCTGAAAAATCAGAAAACAAGATGTTGCTGCTTTGAGGCAGTAAAGTGATGAAAAACATCAGGTATTCATGAAAATGTCATCAAACATGTAAGAAGTGTGTCCTAAGACACTTTATTTGGTTGAAAATCCAGAAAAAAGGTTTTGTTTAGTAAAATCCACTTTTGGTCTCTCTGCCGCTGAAAATCAGTTTAAGAGCATAAAAACAAGATATTGCTGCTTGAGGCAGTAAAGTGATGAAAGCATCAGGTATTCATGAAAATGTCATCAAACTTGTAAGAAGTGTGTCCTAAGACACTTTATTTAGTTGAAAACCCAGAAAAAAGTTTTGTTTAGTAAAATACACTTTTGGTCTCTGGCGGTCTGAAAATCAGAAAACAAGATGTTGCTGCTTTGAGGCAGTAAAGTGATGAAAACATCAGGTATTCATGAAAATGTCATCAAACTTGTAAGAAGTGTGTCCTAAGACACTTTTGGTTGAAAACCCAGAAAAAAGGTTTTGTTTAGTAAAATCCACTATTGGTCTCTCTGCGGCTGAAAATCAGTTTAAGAGCATAAAAACAAGATATTGCTGCTTGAGGCAGTAAAGTGATGAAAGCATCAGGTATGAAAATGTCATCAAACTTGTAAGAAGTGTGTCCTAAGACACTTTCTTTGGTTGAAAATCGAGAAAAAAGTTTTTGTTTAGTAAAATCCACTTTTGGTCTCTAGGTCTGAAAATCAGAAAACAAGATATTGCTGCTTTGAGGCAGTAAAGTGATGAAAGCATCAGGTATTCATGAAAATGTCATCAAACTGTAAAGAAGTGTGTCCTAAGACACTTTATTTGGTTGAAAACCCAGAAAAAAAGTTTTGTTTAGTAAAATCCACTTTTGGTCTCTCGGTCTGAAAAATCAGTTTAAGTTAGCATAGCATAAAAAACAAGATATTGCTGCTTGAGGCAGTAAAGGATGAAAGCATCAGGTATTCATGAAAATGTCATCAAACTTGTAAGAAGTGTGTCCTAAGACACTTTCTTGGTTGAAAACCCAGAAAAAAGGTTTTGTTTAGTAAAAATCCACTTTTGGTCTCTTGCGTCTGAAAATCAGTTTAAGAGCATAAAACAAGATATTGCTGCTTTGAGGCAGTAAAGAGTGATGAAAGCATCAGGTATTCATGAAAATGTCATCAAACTTGTAAGAAGTGTGTCCTAAGACACTTTATTTGGTTAAAACCCAAAAAAAAAAAGTTTTGTTTAGTAAAATACACTTTTGGTCTCTGCGGTCTGAAAATCAGTTTAAGAGCATAAAAACAAGATGTTGCTGCTTGAGGCAGTAAAGTGATGAAAAGCATCAGGTATTCATGAAAATGTCATCAAACTTGTAAGAAGTGTGTCCTAAGACACTTTTTTTGTTGAAAACCCAGAAAAAAGGCGTTGTTTAGTAAAATCCACTTTGGTCTCTGCGGTCTGAAAATCAGTTTAAGAGCATAAAAACAAGATATTGCTGCTTTGAGGCAGTAAAGGATGAAAACATCACTGTATTCATGAAATGTCATCAAACTTGTAAAGAAGTGTGTCCTAAGACACTTTCTTTGGTTGAAAACCCAGAAAAAAGGTTTGTTTAGTAAAATCCACTTTTGGTCTCTAAGGTCTGAAAATCAGAAAAACAAGATGTTGCTTTGAGGCAGTAAAGTGAAAGTGAAAAGCATCAGGTATTCATGAAATGTCATCAAACTTGTAAGAAGTGTGTCCTAAGACACTTTCTTTGGTTGAAAACCCAAAAAAAAAGGTTTTTGTTTAGTAAAATCCACTTTTTGGTCTCTCTGCGGGCCTGAAA
>JAYMGU010000457.1:35000-36601 GCA_036178185.1 Liparis tanakae | reverse complement strand
CGCTTTGTGTTTTTAATAATACATATAGCAAGATATGATTAGGAGAAATATTAGGGAGAATATTGATATTGTTAGGTTGCTTGTGTTAAGTGAAGCATGGAGGTAGTGTCTACTTATGCATATGTCAATGGCAGAAGTAATGTTTTTTATGTGTTTATGAATATGTTTTGTAATACTTGTATGTTTATGTTTGGTTTATATGTATGCTGCATGAGAAATGAAAGTTATTTGTTGTTTACATGTTGCCACGTGAGTTGGCCAGCCGGTGGAAATCCTGTGATGTTGATTTCGAGCAGAGGAGGTCACGTGAGACTTCGGCCGTCGCCCAGGTGACCGGAAGTAGCTTGGGTCGCTGGGATCATGACGCTTTTGACCGCTCTATTACCTGTTAGCTGGCCAGGTTTCCGTAGTTTTCAACGTAGAGCGTAGTATGCTGAACTGGCTGACCAATGGAGCCAACGTTAGGAGGAAAGGTGTGGAAAGTGAAACTGATAAAATCCCAGCGTGAGGTGAGATTCAGTCTACTCGGGACGGTCGGAAGCTTACAAGCACATCCCTATTCTGCAACGTTGCTTTTTAGTCTGTGGAGTAATCCATTCCGCTTGGCCCTACGACAGAAATCTTCTCCCTGAAGTCTACTGCTTATGCTTCTCTGCCATTAAATATTGTTAAAAACGTAATCATCATACTTCTGATTCTCTTTATATCAAGCTAACGGGACCGCAGCGTTTCGAAACCATTATTTTAACAGTTGCAGCCCAACGGGCTGCAAGAGGAAATACTTATTGTGCTGGGATGCCCAACGTGGGGCTGCAAGAGGAAAATACTTAACAGTTGGAGCCCAACGTGACTGTAAAAAGGAACCTCGTGGCTTGGAAAGGACCGGGCGGCTTCACGCTTACTCCAGACGTAACCGCCACATAATATACGGGTATGGAACCAGTTACGCTAAATCTGCATAGTTTATGAATAGGAATTTAGCGTAGAGTGCCGTGAAGCCCTCGATTAAATATTGTTTTTTACCAATAGATTTAAAAAGCAAAGAGTGGCAGGAAATATTGCTCACGGCCACACCAGTCTGGTGACGCCCGATCTCACAGATCTCGGAAGCTAAGCAGAGTAGGGCCTGGTTAGTACTTGATGGGAGACCCTGGGAATGGGAATACCAGGTGCTGTAAGCTCATTAACTTATTCCTCCAAAACGCAGTCGACGCTGCACTTTTTATCATTTGAGAAAAAAAAAAAGAGATACTTTCAATATTAATTTATTATAAAAAAAACATATTGATAGATTTAAAAAGCAAAGCTTGGCAGCAATATTGCTCACGGCCACACCAAGTTGGTGACGCCCGATCTCGGCCAGATCTCGGAAGCTAAGCAGATTTGGGCCTGGTTAGTACTTGATGGGAGACCGCCTGGGAATACCAGGTGCTGTAAGCTTTAACTTATTCCAAAACCCAGCCGACGCTCCCCTTTTATCATTTGAGAAAAAAAAAAAAAAGAGATACTTTCAACATTAATGTATGAAAAAACATATTGATAGATTTAAAAAAGCAAAGGGTGGCAGCAAAAATTGCCTACGGCCACACCAGGCTGGGGAC
>JAYMGU010000457.1:25000-27500 GCA_036178185.1 Liparis tanakae | reverse complement strand
AAAGCGTGGCAGCAATATTGCCTACGGCCACACCAGTCTGGTGACGCCCGATCTCGCAGATCTCGAAGCTAAGCAGAGTCGGGCCTGGTTAGTACTTGATGGGAGACCGCCTGGGAATACCAGGTGCTGTAAGCTTTAACTTATTCCTCAAAACGCAGTCGACGCACTTTTATCATTTGAGAAAGAAAAAAACGAGATACTTTCAAAATTAATGTTATGAAAAAAAACATATTGATAGATTTAAAAAGCAAAGCGTGGCAGCAATATTGCCTACGGCCACACCAGTCTGGTGACGCCCGATCTCGCCAGATCTCGGAAGCTAAGCAGAGTCGGGCCTGGTTAGTACTTGATGGGAGACCGCCTGGGAATACCAGCTGCTGTAAGCTCATTAACTTATTCCTCAAAAACGCAGTCGACGTTGCACTTTTTAGCATTTGAGAAAGAAAAAAACGAGATACTTTCAATATTAATGTATTATGAAATGACAAAAAACATATTGATAGATTTAAAAAGCAAAGCGTGCAGCAAATATTGCCTACGGCCACACCAGTCTGGTGACTATCTGCCAGATCAGAAGCTAAGCAGAGTCGGGCCTGGTTAGTACTTGAAGGGAGACCGCCTGGGATTACAAGGTGCTGTAAGCTCATTAACTTATTCCTCAAAACGCAGTCGACGTTGCACTTTTTCGCATTTGAGAAAGAAAAAACGAGATACTTTCAATATTAATGTATTATGAAATGACAAAAACATATTGATAGATTTAAAAAGCAAAGCGGCAGCAAATATTGCCTACGGCCACACCAGTCTGGTGACGCCTCTCGGCCAGATCTCGAAGCTAAGCAGAGTCGGGCCTGGTTAGTACTTGAAGGAGACCCCTGGGATTACCAGGTGCTGTAAGTTTTAACTTATTCCTCCAAAACGCAGTCGACGTTGCACTTTTTATCATTTGAGAAAGAAAAAAACGAGATACTTTCAATATTAATGTATTATGAAATGACAAAAAACATATTGATAGATTTAAAAAGCAAAGCGTGGCAGCAAATATTGCCTACGGCCACACCAGTCTGGTGACGCCCGATCTCGCCAGATCTCGGAAGCTAAGCAGAGTCGGGCCTGGTTAGTACTTGATGGGAGACCGCCTGGGAATACCAGGTGCTGTAAGCTCATTAACTTATTCCTCCAAAAACGCAGTCGACGCTTGCACTTTTATCGCTTTGAGAAAGAAAAAACGAGATACTTTCAATATTAATGTATTATGAAATGACAAAAAAACATATTGATAGATTTAAAAAGCAAAGCGTGGCAGCAAATATTGCCTACGGCCACACCAGTCTGGTGACGCCCGATCTCGCCAGATCTCGGAAGCTAAGCAGAGTCGGGCCTGGTTAGTACTTGATTGGAGACCGCCTGGGAATACCAGGTGCTGTAAGCTCATTAACTTATTCCTCCAAAAACGCAGTCGACGTTGCACTTTTATCATTTGAGAAAGAAAAAAACGAGATACTTTCAATATTAATGTATTATGAAATGACAAAAAAACATATTGATAGATTTAAAAAGCAAAGCGTTAGCAAATATTGCCCACGGCCACACCAGTCTGGTGACGCCCGATCTCACAGATCTCAGAAGCTAAGCAGAGTCGGGCCTAGTTAGTACTTGATGGGAGACCGCCTGGGAATACCAGGTGCTGTAAGCTCATTAACTTTTTCCTCCAAAACGCAGTCGACGTTGCACTTTTATCATTTGAGAAAGAAAAAAACGAGATACTTTCAATATTAATGTATTATGAAATGACAAAAAACATATTGATAGATTTAAAAAGCAAAGCGTGGCAGCAAATATTGCCTACGGCCACACCAGTCTGGTGACGCCCGATCTCGCCAGATCTCGAAGCTAAGCAGAGTCGAGCCTGGTTAGTACTTGATGAGACCGCCTGGGATTACCAGTTGCTGTAAGCCGTTTAACTTTTTCCTCCAAAACGCAGTCGACTTTGCACTTTTATCATTTGAGAAAGAAAAAAAAACGAGATACTTTCAATATTAATGTATTATGAAATGACAAAAAAAACATATTGATAGATTTAAAAAGCAAAGCGTGGCAGCAATATTGCCTACGGCCACACCAGTTCTGGTGACGCCCGATCTGCCGCCAGATCTCGGAAGCTAAGCAGAGTAGGGCCTGGTTAGTACTTGGATAGGAGATCGCCTGCGAATACCGGTTGCTGTAAGCTCATTAACTTCTTCCTCCAAAACGCAGTCGACGTTGCACTTTTATCATTTGAGAAAGAAAAACAAACAAGATACTTTCAACATAAATGTATCATGAAATGACAAAAAAACATATTGATAGATTTAAAAAAGCAAAGAGTGGCAGCAAATATTGCCCTCGGCCACACCAGTCTGGTGACGCCCCATCTCGCCAGATCTCGGAAGCTAAGCAGATTTGGGCCTGGTTAGTACTTGATGGGAGACCGCCTGGGAATACCAGGTGCTGTAAGTTC
>JAYMGU010000457.1:0-20000 GCA_036178185.1 Liparis tanakae | reverse complement strand
TGCACTTTCTCATTTGAGAAAGAAAAAAACGAGATACTTTCAATATTAATGTATTATGAAATGACAAAAAAACATATTGATAGATTTAAAAAAGCAAAGCGTGGCAGCAAATATTGCCTACGGCCACAACAGTCTGGTGACGCCCGATCTCGTCAGATCTCGGAAGCGAAGCAGAGTTGGGCCTGGTTAGTACTTGATGGGAGACCGCCTGGGAATACCAGGTGCTGTAAGCTCATTAACTTATTCCTCCAAAACGCAGTCGACGTTCCACTTTTATCATTTAAGAAAGAGAAAAAAACGAGATACTTTCAATATTAATGTATTATGAAATGACAGAAAAAACATATTGATACATTTAAAATAACGAAGCGACGCAGCAAATATTGCCTACGGCCACACCAGTCTGGTGACGCCCGATCTCACAGATCTCGAAGCTAAGCAGAGTCGGGCCTGGTTAGTACTTGATGGGAGACCGCCTGGGAATACCAGGTGCTGTAAGCTCATTAACTTTTTCCTCCAAAACGCAGTCGACGCTGCACTTTATCATTTGAGAAAGAAAAAAACGAGATACTTTCAATATTAATGTATTATGAAATGACAAAAAACATATTGATAGATTTAAAAAAGCAAAGCGTGGCAGCAATATTACCCAGTGCCTGATCTCGGCCAGATCTCGAAGCTAAGCAGAGTCGGGCCTGGTTAGTACTTGGATGGGAGACCGCCTGGGAATACCAGGTGCTGTAAGCTCATTAACTTATTCCTCCAAAACGCAGTCGACGTTGCACTTTTTATCATTTGAGAAAGAAAAAAACGAGATACTTTCAATATTAATGTATTATGAAATGACAAAAAACATATTGATAGATTTAAAAAGCAAAGCGTGGCAGCAAATATTGCCTACGGCCACACCAGTCTGGTGACGCCCGATCTCGGCCAGATCTCGAAGCTAAGCAGAGTCGAGCCTGGTTAGTACTTGATGTGAGACCGCCTGGGAATACCAGGTGCTGTAAGCTCTTTAACTTTTTCCTCTCCAAAACGCAGTCGACTTTACTTTTATCATTTGAGAAAGAAAAAAACGAGATACTTTTTTCAATATTAATGTATTATGAAATGACAAAAAACATATTGATAGATTTAAAAAGCAAAGCGTGGCAGCAAATATTGCCTACGGCCACACCAGTCTGGTGACGCCCGATCTGCCAGATCTCGAAGCTAAGCAGAGTAGGGCCTGGTTAGTACTTGGATAGGAGACCGCCTGGGAATACCAGGTGCTGTAAGCTCATTAACTTATTCCTCCAAAACGCAGTCGACAAGCACTTTTTATTTGAAAGAAAAAAACGAGATACTTTCAAAATTAATGTTATGAAATGACAAAAAAAACATATTGATAGATTTAAAAAGCAAAGTGGCAGAGCAAATATTGCCTACGGCCACACCAGTCTGGTGACGCCCGATCTCGCCAGATCTCGGAAGCTAAGCAGTCGGGCCTGGTTAGTACTTGATGGGAGACCGCCTGGGAATACCAGGTGCTGTAAGCTCTTAATTAACTTATTCCTCCAAAACGCAGTCGACGCTGCACTTTTATCATTTGAGAAAGAAAAAAACGAGATACTTTCAAAATTAATGTATTATGAAAAAAACATATTGATAGATTTAAAAGCAAAGCGCAAAGGCGTGGAAATTATTGCCTACGCCACACACCAGTCTGGTGACGCCCGATCTCGGCCAGATCTCGAAGCTAAGCAGAGTCGAGCCTGGTTAGTACTTGATGTGAGACCGCCTGGGAATACCAGGTGCTGTAAGCTCTTTAACTTATTCCTCAAAACGCAGTCGACGTTGCACTTTTATCATTTGAGAAAGAAAAAAACGAGATACTTTCAAAATTAATGTTATGAAAAAAAACATATTGATAGATTTAAAAAGCAAAGCAAAAAGTGGCAGCAATTATTGCCTCACGGCCACACCAGTCTGGTGACGCCCGATCTCGCCAGATCTCGAAGCTAAGCAGTGTCGGGCCTGGTTAGTACCTGGATGGGAGACCGCCTGGGAATACCAGGTGCTGTAAGCTCATTAACTTATTCCTCAAAACGCAGTCGACGTTGCACTTTTAGCATTTGAGAAAGAAAAGAAAACGAGATACTTTCAATATTAATGTATTATGAAATGACAAAAAAAAACATATTGATAGATTTAAAAAAGCAAAGCGTGGCATCAAATATTGCCTACGGCCACACCAGTCTGGTGACGCCCGATCTCGCCAGATCTCGGAAGCTAAGCAGAGTCGGGCCTGGTTAGTACTTGACGGAGACCGCCTGGGAATACCAGGTGCTGTAAGCTCATTAACTTTTCCTCCAAAACGCAGTCGACGCTTTCACTTTTATCGCTTTGAGAAAGAAAAAAACGAGATACTTTCAATATTAATGTTATGAAATGAAAAAACATATTGATAGATTTAAAAAGCAAAGCGTGGCAGCAATATTGCCTACGGCCACACCAGTCTGGTGACGCCCGATCTCGCCAGATCTGGAAGCTAAGCAGAGTCGGGCCTGGTTAGTACTTGATGGGAGACCACCTGGGAATACCAGGTGCTGTAAGCTCTTTAACTTATTCCTCCAAACGCAGTCGACGTTGCACTTTTATCATTTGAGAAAAAAAAAAAACGAGATACTTTCAACATTAATGTATCATGAAATGACAAAAAAACATAGTGAGCGATTTAAAAAAGCAAAGAGCGGAAGGAAATATTGCCTACGGCCACACCAGTCTGGTGACGCGCAATCTCGCCAGATCTCGGAAGCTAAGCAGAGTCGGGCCTGGTTAGTACTTGATGGGAGACCGCCTGGGAATACCAGGTGCTGTAAGCTTCTTAACTTATTCCTCAAAACGCAGTCGACGTTGCACTTTTATCATTTGAGAAAGAAAAAAAACGAGATACTTTCAATATTAATGTATTATGAAATGACAAAAAAACATATTGATAGATTTAAAAAGCAAAGCGCAGCAAATATTATTGCTCACGGCCACACCAGTCTGGACGCCTGATCTCGCAGATCTCGGAAGCTAAGCAGAGTTTGGCCTGGTAGTACTTGATGGGAGACCGCCTGGGAATACCAGGTGCTGTAAGTTTTAACTTATTCCTCAAAACGCAGTCGACGTTGCACTTTTATCATTTGAGAAAAAAAAAACGAGATACTTTCAATATTAATGTATTTTGAAAAAAAAAACATATTGATAGATTTAAAAAAGCAAAGCGTGGCATCAAATATTGCCTACGGCCACACCAGTCTGGTGACGCCCGATCTCGCCAGATCTCGGAAGCTAAGCAGAGTCGAGCCTGGTTAGTACTTGCATGTGAGACCGCCTGGGAATACCAGGTGCTGTAAGTTTTTAACTTATTCCTCAAAAACGCAGTCGACGTCTTTTATCATTTGAGAAAGAAAAAAATACGAGATACTTTCAAAATTAATGTTATGAAAAAAAAACATATTGATAGATTTAAAAAGCAAAGCGTGGCAGCAATTATTTCACGGCCACACCAGTCTGGTGACGCCTCGATCTGCCAGATCTCGAAGCTAAGCAGAGTCGGGCCTGGTTAGTACTTGATGGGAGACCGCCTGGGAATACCAGGTGCTGTAAGCTCATTAACTTATTCCTCAAAACGCAGTCGACGCTTGCACTTTTAGCATTTGAGAAAGAAAATAAAACGAGATACTTTCAATATTAATGTATTATGAAATGACAAAAAACATATTGATAGATTTAAAAAGCAAAGCGTGGCATCAAATATTGCCTACGGCCACACCAGTCTGGTGACGCCCGATCTCGATCTCCTCGAAGCTCTCGAAGCAGAGTCGGGCCTGGTTAGTACTTGAAGGAGACCGCCTGGGAATACCAGGTGCTGTAAGCTTTTAACTTATTCCTCAAAAACGCAGTCGACGTTGCACTTTTATCATTTGAGAAAGAAAAAACGAGATACTTTCAATATTAATGTATTATGAAATGACAATGAGGTATAAACGATACTGATAATAAAGCAAAGCGTGGCAGCAAATATTGCCTACGGCCACAACAGTCTGGTGACGCGCAATCTCGTCAGATCTCGGTAGCTAAGCAGGGTCCGGCCTGGTTAGTACTTGATGGGAGACTGCCTGGGAATACCAGGTGCTGTAAGCTCATTAACTTTTTTCCTCCAAAACGCAGTCGACGCTGCACTTTTATCATTTGAGAAAGAAAAAAACGAGATACTTTCAATATTAATGTATTATGAAATGACAAAAAATATATTGATAGATTTAAAAAAGCAAAGCGGCAGCAAATATTGCCTACGGCCACACCAGTCTGGTGACGCCCGATCTCGGCCAGATCTCTCGGAAGCTAAGCAGAGTCGGGCCTGGTTAGTACTTGACGGAGACCGCCTGGGAATACCAGGTGCTGTAAGCTCATTAACTTTTTCCTCCAAAACGCAGTCGACGCTTTCACTTTTATCGGTTGAGAAAGAAAAAACGAGATACTTTCAATATTAATGTTATATGAAAAAAAATCATATTGATAGATTTAAAAAGCAAAGCGCGTGCAGCAAATATTGCCTACGGCCACACCAGTCTGGTGACGCCCGATCTCGCCAGATCTGAAGCTAAGCAGAGTCGGGCCTGGTTAGTACTTGATGGGAGACCGCCTGGGAATACCAGGTGCTGTAAACTCTTTAACTTATTCCTCCAAAACGCAGTCGACGCACTTTTTATCATTTGAGAAAAACAAAAAACGAGATACTTTCAACATTAATGTATCATGAAATGACAAAAACATATTGATAGATTTAAAAAGCAAAGAGTGGCAGGAAATATTGCTCACGGCCACACCAGTCTGGTGACGCGAATCTCGCCAGATCTCGAAGCTAAGCAGAGTCGGGCCTGGTTAGTACTTGATGGGAGACCGCCTGGGAATACCAGGTGCTGTAAGCTCTTTAACTTATTCCTCAAAACGCAGTCGACGTTGCACTTTTATCATTTGAGAAAGAAAAAACGAGATACTTTCAATATTAATGTATTATGAAATGACAAAAAACATATTGATAGATTTAAAAAGCAAAGCGTGGCAGCAATATTGCCTACGGCCACACCAGTCTGTGGACGCCTAATCTCGCCAGATCTCGAAGCTAAGCAGATTTGGGCCTGGTTAGTACTTGATGGGAGACCGCCTGGGAATTCCAGGTGCTGTAAGCTCTTTAACTTATTCCTCAAAACGCAGTCGACGTTGCACTTTTATCATTTGAGAAAAAAAAAACGAGATACTTTCAATATTAATGTATTATCATGAAATGACAAAAAACATATTGATAGATTTAAAAAAGCAAAGCGTGGCAGCAATATTGCCTACGGCCACAACAGTCTGGTGACGCTATCTGCCACAGATCTCGGAAGCTAAGCAGAGTCGGGCCTGGTTAGTACTTGATGGGAGACCGCCTGGGAATACCAGGTGCTGTAAGCTCATTAACTTTTTCCTCCAAACGCAGTCGACGTTGCACTTTTATCATTTGAGAAAGAAAAAAACGAGATACTTTCAATATTAATGTATTATGAAATGACAAAAAACATATTGATAGATTTAAAAAGCAAAGCGTGGCAGCAAATATTGCCTACGGCCACACCAGTCTGGTGACGCCCGATCTGCCAGATCTCGAAGCTAAGCAGAGTCGGGCCTGGTTAGTACTTGATGGGAGACCGCCTGGGAATACCAGGTGCTGTAAGTTTTAACTTTTTCCTCCAAAACGCAGTCGACGTTGCACTTTTATCATTTGAGAAAGAAAAAAAAACGAGATACTTTCAATATTAATGTATTATGAAATGACAAAAAACATATTGATAGATTTAAAAAGCAAAGCGTGGCAGCAAATATTGCCTACAGCCACACCAGTCTGGTGACGCCCGATCTCGTCAGATCTCGGAAGCTAAGCAGAGTAGGGCCTGGTTAGTACTTGGATAGGAGACCGCCTGGGAATACCGGTTGCTGTAAGCTCATTAACTTCTTCCTCCAAAACGCAGTCGACGTTGCACTTTTATCATTTGAGAAAGAAAAACAAACGAGATACTTTCAAAATTAATGTTATGAAAAAAAAAACATATTGATAGATTTAAAAAAGCAAAGCGTGGCAGCAAATATTGCCCACGGCCACACCAGTCTGGTGACACCCGATCTCACAGATCTCGGAAGCTAAGCAGAGTCGGCCTGGTTAGTACTTGATGGGAGACCGCCTGGGAATACCAGGTGCTGTAAGCTCTTTAACTTATTCCTCCAAAACGCAGTCGACGTTGCACTTTTATCATTTGAGAAAAAAAAAAAAACGAGATACTTTCAACATTAATGTATCATGAAATGACAAAAAAACATATTGATAGATTTAAAAAGCAAAGAGCGGCAGGAAATATTGCTCACGGCCACACCAGTCTGGTGACGCGCAATCTCGTGCCAGATCTCGGAAGCTAAGCAGAGTCGGGCCTGGTTAGTACTTGATGGGAGACCGCCTGGGAATACCAGGTGCTGTAAGCTCTTTAACTTATTCCTCAAAACGCAGTCGACGACGTTGCACTTTATATCATTTGAGAAAGAAAAACAAGATACTTTCAATATTAATGTATTATGAAATGAAAAAAAACATATTGATAGATTTAAAAAGCAAAGCGTGGCAGCAATATTGCCTACGGCCACACCAGTCTGGTGACGCCGATCTCGCCAGATCTCGGAAGCTAAGCAGAGTCGGGCCTGGTTAGTACTTGATGGGAGACCGCCTGGGAATACCAGGTGCTGTAAGCTCTTAACTTATTCCTCCAAAACGCAGTCGACGTTGCACTTTTATCATTTGAGAAAAAAAAAACGAGATACTTTCAATATTAATGTATTATGAAATGACAAAAAACATATTGATAGATTTAAAAAGCAAAGTGGCAGCAAATATTGCCTACGGCCACAACAGTCTGGTGACGCGCAATCTGCCAGATCTCGGAAGCTAAGCAGAGTCGGGCCTGGTTAGTACTTGATGGGAGACCGCCTGGGAATACCAGGTGCTGTAAGCTCTTTAAATTATTCCTCAAAAACGCAGTCGACGTTGCACTTTTATCATTTGAGAAAGAAAAAAACGAGATACTTTCAATATTAATGTATTATGCGAAAAAACATATTGATAGATTTAAAAAGCAAAGCGTGGCAGCAAATATTGCCCACGGCCACACCAGTCTGGTGACGCCGATCTCGCCAGATCTCGGAAGCTAAGCAGAGTCGGGCCTGGTTAGTACTTGATGGGAGACCGCCTGGGAATACCAGGTGCTGTAAGCTCTTTAAGTTATTCCCCCAAAACGCAGTCGACGCACACTTTTATCATTTGAGAAAAAAAAAAACGAGATACTTTCAATATTAATGTATCATGAAATGACAAAAAAACATATTGATAGATTTAAAAAGCAAAGAGTGGCAGCAAATATTGCCCACGGCCACACCAGTCTGGTGACGCCGCGATCTCGGCCAGATCTCGAAGCTAAGCAGAGTCGGGCCTGGTTAGTACTTGATGGGAGACCGCCTGGGAATACCAGGTGCTGTAAGTTTTAACTTATTCCTCAAAACGCAGTCGACGCTGCACTTTTATCATTTGAGAAAGAAAAACGAGATACTTTCAATATTAATGTATTATGAAATGAAAAAAAAACATATTGATAGATTTAAAAAGCAAAGCGTGGCAGCAAATATTGCCTACGGCCACACCAGTTCAGGACGCCTGATCTCGCAGATCTCGAAGCTAAGCAGAGTCGGGCCTGGTTAGTACTTGATGGGAGACCGCTTGGGAATACCAGGTGCTGTAAGTTTTTAACTTATTTCCTCAAAACGCAGTCGACGCTGCACTTTATCATTTGAGAAAAAAAAAACGAGATACTTTCAATATTAATGTATTATGGAATGACAAAAAACATATTGATAGATTTAAAAAGCAAAGCGTGGCAGCAAATATTGCCTACGGCCACACCACAGTCTGGTGACGCCGATCTCGCCAGATCTCGAAGCTAAGCAGAGTCGGCCTGGTTAGTACTTGATGGGAGACCGCCTGGGAATACCAGGTGCTGTAAGCTCTTAACTTATTCCTCAAAACGCAGTCGACGTTGCACTTTTATCATTTGAAAAAAAAAAAACGAGATACTTTCAATATTAATGTATTATGAAATGAGAAAAAAAACATATTGATAGATTTAAAAAGCAAATCGTGGCAGCAAATATTGCCTACGGCCACACCAGTCTGGTGACGCCGATCTCGCCAGATCTCGAAGCTAAGCAGAGTCGGGCCTGGTTAGTACTTGATGGGAGACCGCCTGGGAATACCAGGTGCTGTAAGCTTTAACTTATTCCTCCAAAACGCAGTCGACGCGCACTTTTATATTTGAGAAAGAAAAAAAACGAGATACTTTCAATATTAATGTATTATGAAATGAAAAAAACATATTGATAGATTTAAAAAGCAAAGCGTGGCAGCAATATTTGCCACGGCCACACCAGTCTGGTGACGCCGATCTCGCCAGATCTCGAAGCTAAGCAGAGTCGGGCCTGGTTAGTACTTGATGGGAGACCGCCTGGGAATACCAGGTGCTGTTTTTAACTTATTCCTCAAAACGCAGTCGACGTTGCACTTTTATCATTTGAGAAAGAAAAAACGAGATACTTTCAATATTAATGTTATGATTTTGAAAAAACATATTGATAGATTTAAAAGCAAAGCGTGCAGCAAATATTGCCTACGGCCACACCAGTCTGGTGACGCCAGATCTCGTCAGATCTCGGAAGCTAAGCAGAGTCGGGCCTGGTTAGTACTTGGATGGGAGACCGCCTGGGAATACCAGGTGCTGTAAGCTTATTAACTTTTTCCTCCAAAACGCAGTCGACGCTAAATTTTATCGCTTGAGAAAGAAAAACAAGATACTTTCAATATTAATGTATTATGAAATGACAAAAAACATATTGATAGATTTAAAAAGCAAAGCGTGGCAGCAAATATTGCCTACGGCCACACCAGTCTGGTGACGCCCGATCTCAGCCAGATCTCGAAGCTAAGCAGAGTCGGGCCTGGTTAGTACTTGATGGGAGACCGCCTGGGAATACCAGGTGCTGTAAGCTCATTAATTTTTTTCTCCAAACGCAGTCGACGTTGCACTTTTATCATTTGAGAAAGAAAAAACGAGATACTTTCAACATTAATGTATTATGAAATGACAAAAACATATTGATAGATTTAAAAAGCAAAGAGTGGCAGCAAATATTGCCTACGGCCACACCAGTCTGGTGACGCCTGATCTCGCCAGATCTCGGAAGCTAAGCAGAGTCGGGCCTGGTTAGTACTTGATGGGAGACCGCCTTTGGGGAATACCAGGTGCTGTAAGCTCTTTTAACTTATTCCTCCAAAACGCAGTCGACGTTGCACTTTTATCATTTGAGAAAAAAAGAGATACTTTCAATATTATGTATTATGAAATGACAAAAAACATATTGATAGATTTAAAAGCAAAGAGTGGCTGGAAATATTGCCTACGGCCACACCAGTCTGGTGACGCCTCGATCTCACAGATCTCGAAGCTAAGCAGAGTCGGGCCTGGTTAGTACTTGATGGGAGACCGCCTGGGAATACCAGGTGCTGTAAGCTCTAAGTTTTAACTTATTCCTCAAAAACGCAGTCGACGCTGCTCTTTTATCATTTGAGAAGAAAAAAAAGAGATACTTTCAATATTAATGTATTATGAAATGACAAAAAACATATTGATAGATTTAAAAGCAAAGAGTGGCAGGAAATATTGCCACGGCCACACCAGTCTGGTGACGCCCGATCTCGGCCAGATCTCGAAGCTAAGCAGAGTCGGGCCTGGTTAGTACTTGATGGGAGACCGCCTGGGAATACCAGGTGCTGTAAGCTTTAACTTATTCCTCAAAACGCAGTCGACGCTGCACTTTACCATTTGAGAAAGAAAAAAAAACGAGATACTTTCAATATTAATGTATTATGAATAAAAACATATTGATAGATTTAAAAGCAAAGAGTGCAGCAGCATATATTGCCTACGGCCACACCAGTCTGGTGACGCCCGATCTCGCAGATCTCGAAGCTAAGCAGAGTCGGGCCTGGTTAGTACTTGATGGGAGACTGCCTGGGAATACCAGGTGCTGTAAGCTCATTAACTTATTCCTCCAAAACGCAGTCGACGCTTGCACTTTTATCATTTGAGAAAGAAAAAAACGAGATACTTTCAATATTAATGTATTATGAAATGACAAAAAAACATATTGATAGATTTAAAAAGCAAAGCGTGGCAGCAAATATTGCCTACGGCCACACCAGTCTGGTGACGCCCGATCTCGGCCAGATCTCGAAGCTAAGCAGAGTCGGGCCTGGTTAGTACTTGGATTGGAGACCGCCTGGGAATACCAGGTGCTGTAAGCTCTTAACTTATTCCTCCAAAACGCAGTCGACGCTGCACTTTTATCATTTGAGAAAGAAAAAACGAGATACTTTCAATATTAATGTATTATGAAATGACAAAAAACATATTGATAGATTTAAAAAGCAAAGCGTGGCAGCAAATATTGCCTACGGCCACACCAGTTCAGGACACCCGATCTCGCCAGATCTCGGAAGCTAAGCAGAGTCGGGCCTGGTTAGTACTTGATGGGAGACCGCCTGGGAATACCAGGTGCTGTAAGCTCTTTAACTTATTCCTCCAAAACGCAGTCGACGCTGCACTTTTATCATTTGAGAAAAAAAAAACGAGATACTTTCAATATTAATGTATCATGAAATGACAAAAAACATATTGATAGATTTAAAAAGCAAAGAGTGGCAGGATATATTGCCTACGGCCACACCAGTCTGGTGACGCGAATCTCGCAGATCTCGAAGCTAAGCAGAGTCGGGCCTGGTTAGTACTTGATGGGAGACTGCCTGGGAATACCAGGTGCTGTAAGCTTTTAACTTATTCCTCAAAACGCAGTCGACGCTGCACTTTTATCATTTGAGAAAGAAAAAAACAAGATACTTTCAATATTAATGTATTTTGAAATGACAAAAACATATTGATAGATTTAAAAAGCAAAGCGTGCAGCAAATATTGCCTCACGGCCACACCAGTTCTGGTGACGCCCGATCTCGCCAGATCTCGAAGCTAAGCAGAGTCGGGCCTGGTTAGTACTTGATGGGAGACCGCCTGGGAATACCAGGTGCTGTAAGCTCTTTTATCTTCTTCCTCCAAAACGCAGTCGAGGCTGCACTTTTATCATTTGAGAAAAACAAAAAACGAGATACTTTCAACATTAATGTATCATGAAATGACAAAAAAACATATTGATAGATTTAAAAAGCAAAGAGTGGCAGGAAATATTGCCTACGGCCACACCAGTCTGGTGACGCGCAATCTCGTCAGATCTCGGAAGCTAAGCAGAGTCGGGCCTGGTTAGTACTTGGATGGGAGACCGCCTGGGAATACCAGGTGCTGTAAGCTCTTTAACTTATTCCTCAAAACGCAGTCGACGCTGCACTTTTATCATTTGAGAAAGAAAAAACGAGATACTTTCAATATTAATGTATTATGAAAAAAACATATTGATAGATTTAAAAACAAAGCGTGGCAGCAATATTGCCTGCCACACCAGTCTGGTGAGGCCAGATCTCACAGATCTCGGAAGCTAAGCAGAGTCGGGCCTGGTTAGTACTTGATGGGAGACCGCCTGGGAATACCAGGTGCTGTAAGCTTATTAACTTTTTTCCTCCAAAACGCAGTCGACGCTGTAATTTTATCGCTTTGAGAAAGAAAAAACAAGATACTTTCAATATTAATGTATTATGAAATGACAAAAAACATATTGATAGATTTAAAAAGCAAAGCTGGCAGCAAATATTGCCTACGGCCACACCAGTCTGGTGACGCCTCGATCTCGCAGATCTCGAAGCTAAGCAGAGTCGGGCCTGGTTAGTACTTGATGGGAGACCGCCTAGGAATACCAGGTGCTGTAAGCTCATTAACTTTTTTCTCCAAAGCAGTCGACGCTGCACTTTTATCATTTGAGAAAAAAAAAACGAGATACTTTCAACATTAATGTATCATGAAATGACAAAAAAACATATTGAGAGATTTAAAAAGCAAAGAGTGGCAGGAAATATTGCTTCACGGCCACACCAGTCTGGTGACGTCCGATCTGGCCAGATCTCGAAGCTAAGCAGAGTCGGGCCTGGTTAGTACTTGGATGGGAGACCGCCTGGGAATACCAGGTGCTGTAAGCTCTTTAACTTATTCCTCCAAAACGCAGTCGACGTTGCACTTTTTTAAAATGAATGTGGAATCGGTGTGTGCTTATGCCAAGACGTTGTCGGACACCGTAATTTTCTGGCCCTCTCCCAAATTTGAAAACTGACGAATTATATAGCCGTATGTCGCCTTTTCAACCGCTGGTTGTCGAAGTGGTGCCCAGCTTAATAAGGTGGGCTACGAGACAACTGGAAGACTTTCTGGGGAAAACCTGATCTGATGAGGAGGGACGGCGTCCATCCCACGTTGAAGGAGCGCTGCCTCATTTCTGCGAATATGACCACGTTGATCACCGGACCTAATCCATGACAATCCGGGTTCAGATCAGGAACCGGAGCAGAGTTGTAGTTTAACACCTTTCTGCTCTTCTTGTCAAGCAGTTACCCATCCATTACTCTAGAATAGAGACTGTGAAGACTGTGTCTGTCCCACGGCCACTTAAATTAAATAAATCTAAAGTAAACACAAGAGGAGTCGTACACAATAACCTTATACAAGTTAACACCATTATTTCAGCAGTGCAACAAAACAGGACTATTAAATGTGGTCTCCTAAATATTAGATCTCTGTCATCTAAAGCTGTGTTACTAAATGATTTAATCACAGATAATCACATTGATTTATGTTGTCTAACTGAAACCTGGCTGCGCCATGAAGCATATGTCTGCCTAAATGAGTCGACTCCAAGTCATGTTAATACTCACATTCCTCGAGACACCGGTCGAGGAGGTGGAGTAGCAGCCATCTTTGACTCGAGCCTTTTAATAAATCCTAAACCTAAATTAAATTACGACTCATTTGAAAGCCTTGTTCTTAGTCTTTCACATCCAACCTGGAAAACATTACAGCCGATTCTATTTATGTTTCTGTACCGGCCACCCGGTCCATATTCAGAGTTTATATCAGAATTTTCAGAATTTATATCAAGTTTGGTTCTTAAAACTGATAAAGTTATTATTGTAGGAGATTTTAATATTCATGTGGATGTTGATAATGATGGCCTAGGTACTGCATTCATCTCATTGTTGGACTCGATCGGCTTTCACAGAGAGTACAGAAACCCACTCACAGCTTTGGCCACACGCTTGATCTTGTTCTTACATATGGCTGACATTGAGCATTTGAAGGTCTTCCCACAGAATCCTCTTCTGTCAGACCACAGCCTTATAACTTTTGAGTTTATACTACCGGAGTGTACACCGCTAGTCAAAAGTTTCTACACCAGATGTCTAACTGACAGTGCTGTAGCTAAATTTAAAGAAGCGATTCATTCTGCACTTGATTCAATACCATGTCTCAATATAACAGAGGACTCTGGTCTAACTTTAGTCCGTCCCAGATTGATCATCTTGTTGATAGTGCCACAGGCTCACTGGAGAATGACACTGGACTCGATAGCCCCTCTGAAGAAGAAGACAGTGAGGAAGAGAAGGTTTGCTCCTGGTATAACCTCAGACCCGCACATTAAAGCAAACGTCACGTAAAGCTTGAAAGCAGCTTATGCTCAACTAATCGAAGAATCCCGCTTAGTTTGGCGAGATAGTCTTAAACTTATAAGAAGGCCTCCTCCGCAATGCCAGAGCAGAATATTACTCATCAGTAATAGAGAAGAATAAGAACAACCCCAGGTTTCTCTTTAGCACTGTAGCCAGGCTGACAGAGAGTCACAGCTCTGTGGAGCCCAGTATTCCTATAGACCTCAGTAGTAATGACTTTATGAACTTCTTCAATGAGAAGATTTTAACTATTAGGGACAAGATTAATAATCTCTTGCCCTTAACCAGTGCCAATCTGTCCTCAAGTGGAATGGCTTTGGAAACCCCTGTATGTCCTGGTATATATTTAGATGGCTTTTCTCCCATCAACCGTGACCAATTATCTTTAATGGTTTCTACTTCTAACACGCCTACCTGTCTCTTGACCCTATCCCGACTAGGCTTGCTTAAAGATGTTTTGCCTTTAATTGGCAGCTCTCTTTTGATATTATTAATGTGTCTTTGTTAACAGGCCACGTACCACATTCCTTCAAAGTAGCTGTAATTAAACTCTCCTGAAGAAGCCCACTCTGGATCCAGAGGTTTTGGCTAACTACAGACCGATCTCTAACCTCCCTTCCTCTCTAAGATCCTTGAGAAAGTGGTCGCAAATCAGTTGTGTGACTTTCTACATCAGAATAGTTTATTTGAAGAGTTTCAGTCAGGATTTAGAAAAACACCAGCACAGAGACAGCACTTGTGAAGATTACGAATGACCTCTTAATGGCAGCAGATAAAGGACTTCTCTCTGTACTGGTCTTGTTAGACCTTAGTGCTGCATTCGACACCATTGACCATAACATCCTATTACAGAGACTGGAGCAGTCGATTGGTATTTCAGGCACCGCCCTAAGTTGGTTTAAATCCTATTTATCAGATCGATCTCAGTTTGTATTTGTAAACGATGAAGCCTCAATGACCACCAACGTTAGTCATGGAGTTCCACAAGGTTCTGTGCTCGGACCAATTCTATTTACCTTATACATGCTTCCTTTGGGCAATATTATCAGGAAACGCCTATAAATTTTCATTGTTATGCAGATGATACTCAACTATATCTATCGATAAAACCAGAGGAGACTAACCAACTCACTAAAATTCAAGCATGTCTTAGTGACATAAAAACATGGATGACCGCAACTTGATGTTAAACTCAGACAAAACCGAAGTAATTCTACTCGGCCCTGAGCACCTCAGAGATCAATTATCTGGTGATGTGATTTCTGTAGATGGCATTACTCTAGCATCCAACACCACTGTAAAGAATCTCGGTATCTTTGATCGACTTGTCCTTAACTCCCACATAAAGCAAATCTCAAGGACTGCATTCTTCCATCTACGTAATATTTCAAAATCAGGCACATCTTGTCTCAAAAGATGCAGAGAAATTGGTTCACGCTGCTCGTTACTTCGAGACTGGATTACTGCAACTCTTATTATCAGGCTGCACTAATAAATCTCTTAGGTCCCTCCAGTTGATTCAGAATGCTGCAGCTCGTATTCTCACTAAAACTAAGAAAAGAGATCACATTACTCCTGCACTAGCTGCTCTGCACTGGCTCCCTGTAAAATCAAGAATCACTTTTAAAATTCTTCTTAACTTACAAAGCCTTAATTGGTGATGCACCATCATATCTTAAAGAGCTTAGATCAGATCGCCACCAGAGAGCTGCGCCACTAAATGCGGGCTACTTGTAGTTCCGAGAGTCTTAAATGTAAAATGGGAGCCAGAGCCTTTAGTTATCAAGCTCTTTTATGGAAGCAGCTTCCACCCACAGCCCGGGAGGCAGACACAGTAACCAGACACAAGAGTAGACTGAAGACTTTCCCCCTTGACAGAGCTTATAGTCAGGGCTGAATCAGGTTTGCCCAGGTCCAGCCCCTGGATATGCTGGTATAGGCTTATAGCTGCTGGGGATGTTTAGGATGCACTGAGCACCTCTCCTCTTTTCTTTTCTCCTATGGATGAATCTTCATCTCCCCATCACACATGACTAACTCTGCTTCCTCCCCGGAGTCCTTCTGACTCCACGCCTCATGGGGTCATCGGACCCTATGAGACGGCATAGATTCCATCTGCTGATGGACCTTCGATGGTTGGATCGTGAGTTCCTGTCGCCAGCTGTGCCACTGCCCTGCTGGGACTCCGCCCACCTCCACTTGGGAGGTCTCCAAACTCTCCATCGTGGAATATGCCTAAATATGAACTATTGATAAACTCTGTCAGATTCCTTGAATGTATTTTAACTCTAAATATGTCCTTCTGTACACATTACATCTATTGCATCTGTCCATCCTGGAGAGGGATCCTCCTCTGTTGCTCTCCTGAAGGTTTCTTCCCTTTTTTTCCCCCTGAAGGGTTATTTGGGAGTTTTTCCTGGTCCGATGTGAGGTTTTGGGTCAGGGATGTCTATGTGTACAGATTGTAAAGCACTCTGAGACAAATTTGTAATTTGTGAAACTGGGCTATACAAATAAACTGAATTGAACTTTTATCATTTGAGAAAAAAAAGAGATACTTTCAATATTAATTTATTATGAAAAAAAAACATATTGATAGATTTAAAAAAGCAAAGAGTGGCTGGAAATATTGCCTACGGCCACACCAGTCTGGTGACGCCTCGATCTGCCAGATCTCGAAGCTAAGCAGAGTCGGGCCTGGTTAGTACTTGATTGGAGACCGCCTGGGAATACCAGGTGCTGTAAGCTCTTAACTTATTCCTCAAAACGCAGTCGACGTTACACTTTTATCATTTGAGAAGAAAAAACGAGATACTTTCAATATTAATGTATTATGAAATGAAAAAAACATATTGATAGATTTAAAAAAGCAAAGAGTGGCAGGAAATATAGCCTACGGCCACACCAGTCTGGTGACGCCCGATCTCGCCAGATCTCGAAGCTAAGCAGAGTCGGGCCTGGTTAGTACTTGGATTGAGACCGCCGGGAATACCAGGTGCTGTAAGTTTTAACTTATTCCTCAAAACGCAGTCGACGCAAGCACTGCACTTTATCATTTGAGAAAGAAAAAAAACGAGATACTTTAAATATTAATGTATTATGAAAAAAACATATTGATAGATTTAAAAAAGCAAAGCGTGGCAGCATATATTGCCTACGGCCACACCAGTCTGGTGACGCCCGATCTCGCAGATCTCGGAAGCTAAGCAGAGTCGGGCCTGGTTAGTACTTGGATGGGATACTGCCTGGGAATACCAGCTGCTGTAAGCTCATTAACTTTTTCCTCCAAAACGCTGTCGACGTTGCACTTTTATCATTTGAGAAAGAAAAAAAAACGAGATACTTTCAATATTAATGTATTATGAAATGACAAAAAACATATTGATAGATTTAAAAAGCAAAGCGTAGCAAATATTGCCTACGGCCACACCAGTCTGGTGACGCGCCTCGATCTCGCCAGATCTCAGAAGCTAAGCAGAGTCGGGCCTAGTTAGTACTTGGATTGGAGACCGCCTGGGAATACCAGGTGCTGTAAGCTCTGAACTTATTCCTCAAAAACGCAGTCGACGTTGCACTTTTATCATTTGAGAAAGAAAAACAAGATACTTTCAATATTAATGTATTTTGAAAAAAAACATATTGATAGATTTAAAAAGCAAAGCGTGGCAGCAAATATTTTACGGCCACACCAGTTCAGTGACGCCGATCTCGCCAGATCTCGGAAGCTAACCAGAGTCGGGCCCGGTTAGTACTTGGATGGGAGACCGCCTGGGAATACCAGGTGCTGTAAGCTCTTTAACTTATTCCTCCAAAACGCAGTCGACGTTGCACTTTTATCATTTGAGAAAACAAAAAAACGAGATACTTTCAACATTAATGTATCATGAAATCACAAAAAAACATATTGATAGATTTAAAAAAGCAAAGAGTGGCAGGATATATTGCCCACGGCCACACCAGTCTGGTGACGCGCAATCTGGCCAGATCTCGGAAGCTAAGCAGAGTCGGGCCTGGTTAGTACTTTGTGATGAGACCGCCGGGGAATACCAGGTGCTGTAAGCTCTTTAACTTATTCCTCAAAAACGCAGTCGACGTTGCACTTTTATCATTTGAGAAAGAAAAAAACGAGATACTTTAAATATTAATGTATTATGAAAAAAAACATATTGATAGATTTAAAAAAGCAAAGCGTGCAGCATATATTGCCACGGCCACACCAGTTGGTGACGCCCGATCACGGCAGATCTCGGAAGCTAAGCAGAGTCGGGCCTGGTTAGTACTTGGATGGGAGACTGCCTGGGAATACCAGCTGCTGTAAGCTCATTAACTTTTTCCTCCAAAACGCTGTCGACGTTGCACTTTTATCATTTGAGAAAGAAAAAAAAACGAGATACTTTCAATATTAATGTATTATGAAATGACAAAAAAAACATATTGATAGATTTAAAAAAGCAAAGCGTGGCAGCAAATATTGCCTACGGCCACACCAGTCTGGTGACGCGCCCGATCTCGCCAGATCTCGGAAGCTAAGCAGAGTCGGGCCTGGTTAGTACTTGACGGAGACCGCCTGGGAATACCAGGTGCTGTAAGCTCATTAACTTTTTCCTCCAAAACGCAGTCGACGTTTCACTTTTATCGCTTTGAGAAAGAAAAACGAGATACTTTCAATATTAATGTATTATGAAATGACAAAAAAACATATTGATAGATTTAAAAAAGCAAAGCGTGGCAGCAAATATTGCCTACAGCCACACCAGTCTGGTGACGCCCGATCTCGTCAGATATCGGAAGCTAAGCAGAGACGGGCCTGGTTAGTACTTGGATGGGAGACTGCCTGGGAATACCAGTTGCTGTAAGCTCTTTAACTTATTCCTCAAAAACGCAGTCAACGTTGCACTTTTATCATTTGAGAAAGAAAAAAAAACGAGATACTTTCAATATTAATGTATTATGAAAAGACAAAAAAACATATTGATAGATTTAAAAAAGCAAAGTGTGGCAGGAAATATTGCCTACGGCCACACCAGTCTGGTGACGCGCAATCTCGTCAGATCTCGGAAGCTAAGCAGAGTCGGGCCTGGTTAGTGCTTGGATGGGAGACCGCCTGGGAATACCAGGTGCTGTAAGCTCTTTAACTTATGCCTCCAAAACGCAGTCGACGTTGCACTTTTATCATTTGAGAAAGAAAAAACGAGATACTTTCAATATTAATGTTATATGACAAAAAACATATTGATAGATTTAAAAAGCAAAGCGTGGCAGCAAATATTGCCTACGGCCACACCAGTTCAGGTGACGCCCGATCGCCAGATCTGGGAAGCTAAGCAGAGTCGGGCCTGGTTAGTACTTGGACGGGAGACCGCCTGGGAATACCAGGTGCTGTAAGCTCATTAACTTTTTCCTCCAAAACGCAGTCGACGTTTCACTTTTATCGTTTGAGAAAGAAAAAAAAACGAGATACTTTCAATATTAATGTATTATGAAATGACAAAAAAAAACATATTGATAGATTTAAAAAAGCAAAGCGTGTTAGCAAATATTGCCTACGGCCACACCAGTCTGGTGACGCCCGATCTCGGCAGATCTCAGAAGCTAAGCAGAGTCGGGCCTAGTTAGTACTTGGATTGGAGACCGCCTGGGAATACCAGGTGCTGTAAGCTCTTGAACTTATTCCTCCAAAACGCAGTCGACGTTGCACTTTTATCATTTGAGAAAGAAAAAACGAGATACTTTCAATATTAATGTATTATGAAATGAAAAAAACATATTGATAGATTTAAAAAGCAAAGCGTGCAGCAAATATTGCCTACGGCCACACCAGTCTGGTGACACCCGATCTCGCCAGATCTCGAAGCTAAGCAGTCGGGCCTGGTTAGTACTTGATGGGAGACCGCCTGGGAATACCAGGTGCTGTAAGCTCTTTAACTTATTCCTCCAAAACGCAGTCGACAAGCTGCACTTTTATCATTTGAAAAAAAAAAACGAGATACTTTCAACATTAATGTATCATGAAATGAAAAAAACATATTGATAGATTTAAAAGCAAAGAGTGGCAGGATATATTGCCTACGGCCACACCAGTCTGGTGACGCGCAATCTCTGTCCAGATCTCGGAAGCTAAGCAGAGTCGGGCCTGGTTAGTACTTGATGGGAGACTGCCTGGGAATACCAGGTGCTGTAA
>JAYMGU010000456.1:35000-37818 GCA_036178185.1 Liparis tanakae | reverse complement strand
CATTTTATCATTTGAGAAAAAAAAAAAAGAGATACTTTCAATATTAATGTATCATGAAATGACAAAAAACATATTGATAGATTTAAAAAGCAAAGCGTGCAGCAAATATTGCCTACGGCCACACAGTCTTCAGGTGACGCCCCGATCTCCAAGCCAGATCTCGGAAGCTAAGCAGAGTCGGGCCTGGTTAGTACTTGATGGGAGACCGCCTGGGAATACCAGGTGCTGTAAGCTCATTAACTTTTTCCTCCAAAGCAGTCGACGCTGCACTTTTATCATTTGAGAAAAAAAAAACGAGATACTTTCAACATTAATGTATCATGAAATGACAAAAAACATATTGATAGATTTAAAAAGCAAAGTGGCAGCAAATATTGCCTACGGCCACACCAGTCTGATGACGCCTCGATTTCGCCAGCTCTCGGAAGCTTAGCAGAGTCGGGCCTGGTTAGTACTTGATGGGAGACCGCCTGGGAATACCAGGTGCTGTAAGCTCTTTAACTTATTCCTCAAAACGCAGTCGACGCACTTTTATCATTTGAGAAAGAAAAACGAGATACTTTCAATATTAATGTATTATGAAAAAACCATATTGATAGATTTAAAAAGCAAAGCGTGGCAGCAAATATTGCCTACAGCCACACCAGTCTGGTGACGCCAATCTCATCAGATCTCGGTAGCTAAGCAGAGTCGGGCCTGGTTAGTACTTGATGGGTGACCGCCTGGGAATACCAGGTGCTGTAAGTTTTAACTTATTCCTCCAAAACGCAGTCGAGGTTGCACTTTTATCATTTGAGAAAAAAAAAGAGATACTTTCAATATTAATTTATCATGAAATGAAAAAAACACATATTGATAGATTTAAAAAAGCAAAGCGTGGCAGCAAATATTGCCTACGGCCACACCAGTCTGGTGATGCCCGATCTTGCCAGATCTCGGAAGCTAAGCAGAGTCGGGCCTGGTTAGTACTTGATGGGAGACCGCCTGGGAATACCAGGTGCTGTAAGCTCTTAACTTATTCCTCAAAACGCAGTCGACGTTGCACTTTTATTATTTCAGAAAAAAAAAACGAGATACTTTCAATATTAATGTATTATGAAATGAAAAAACATATTGATAGATTTAAAAGCAAAGCGTGGCAGCAAATATTGCCACGGCCACACCAGTCTGGTGACGCCCGATCTCGCCAGATCTCGGAAGCTAAGCAGAGTCGGGCCTGGTTAGTACTTGATGGGAGACCGCCTGGGAATACCAGGTGCTGTAAGCTCTTTTAACTTATTCCTCCAAAACGCAGTCGACATTGCACTTTTATCATTTGAGAAAAAAAAACGAGATACTTTCAATATTAATTTATTATGAAAAAAAACATATTGATAGATTTAAAAAGCAAAGCGTGGCAGCAAATATTGCCTACGGCCACACCAGTCTGGTGACGCCCGATCTGCCAGATCTCGGAAGCTAAGCAGAGTCGGGCCTGGTTAGTACTTGATGGGAGACCGCCTGGGAATACCAGGTGCTGTAAGCTCTTAACTTTTTCCTCCAAAGCAGTCGACGTTGCACTTTTATCATTTGAGAAAAAAAACGAGATACTTTCAACATTAATTTATCATGAAATGACAAAAAACATATTGATAGATTTAAAAAAGCAAAGAGTGGCAGGAAATATTGCTCACGGCCACACCAGTCTGGTGACGCCCGATCTCACAGATCTCGAAGCTAAGCAGAGTCGGGCCTGGTTAGTACTTGATGGGAGACCGCCTGGGAATACCAGGTGCTGTAAGCTCTTTAACTTATTCCTCCAAAAACGCAGTCGACGTTGCACTTTTATCATTTGAGAAAAAAAAGAGATACTTTCAATATTAATTTATTATGAAAAAAACATATTGATAGATTTAAAAAGCAAAGAGTGGTTGGAAATATTGCCTACGGCCACACCAGTCTGGTGACACCCGATCTCGCCAGATCTCGAAGCTAAGCAGAGTCGGGCCTGGTTATTACTTGATGGGAGACCGCCTGGGAATACCAGGTGCTGTAAGCTCATTAACTTTTTCCTCCAAAACGCAGTCGACGTTGCACTTTTATCATTTGAGAAAGAGAAAAAAACGAGATACTTTCAATATTAATGTATTATGAAAAAAACATATTGATAGATTTAAAAAGCAAAGAGTGGTTGAAATATTGCCTACGGCCACACCAGTCTGGTGACACCCGATCTCGCCAGATCTCGGAAGCTAAGCAGAGTCGGGCCTGGTTAGTACTTGGATGGGAGACCGCCTGGGAATACCAGGTGCTGGAAGCTCTTAACTTATTCCTCCAAAACGCAGTCGACGTTGCACTTTTATCATTTGAGAAAAAAAAACGAGATACTTTCAATATTAATGTATTATGAAATGACAAAAACATATTGATAGATTTAAAAAGCAAAGCGTGGCAGCAAATATTGCCTACGGCCACACCAGTCTGGTGACGCCCGATCTCGCCAGATCTCGAAGCTAAGCAGAGTCGGGCCTGGTTAGTACTTGATGGGAGACCGCCTGGGAATACCAGGTGCTGTAAGCTCATTAACTTTTTCCTCCAAAACGCAGTCGACGTTGCACTTTTTATCATTTGAGAAAGAAAAAAACGAGATACTTTCAATATTAATGTATTATGAAATGAAAAAAACATATTGATAGATTTAAAAAGCAAAGCGTGGCAGCAAATATTGCCTACGGCCACACCAGTCTGGTGACGCCCGATCTCGCCAGATCTCGGAAGCTAAGCAGAGTCGGGCCTGGTTAGTACTTGATGGGAGACCGCCTGGGAATACCAGGTGCTG
>JAYMGU010000456.1:0-30000 GCA_036178185.1 Liparis tanakae | reverse complement strand
AGCGTGGCAGCAAATATTGCCTACGGCCACACCAGTCTGGTGACGCCCGATCCCGTCAGATCTCGGGGGCTAAGCAGAGTCGGGCCTGGTTAGTACTTGATGGGAGACCGCCTGGGAATACCAGGTGCTGTAAGCTCTTAACTTATTCCTCCAAAACGCAGTCGACGTTGCACTTTTATCATTTGAGAAACAATAAACAACGAGATACTTTCAATATTAATTTATTATGAAAAAAAAACATATTGATAGATTTAAAAAGCAAAGAGTGGTTAAATATTGCCACGGCCACACCAGTCTGGTGACGCGATCTCGCCAGATCTCGAAGCTAAGCAGAGTCGGGCCTGGTTAGTACTTGGATGGGAGACCGCCTGGGAATACCAGGTGCTGTAAGCTCTTAACTTATTCCTCAAAACGCAGTCGACGTTGCACTTTTATCATTTGAGAAGAAAAAAACGAGATACTTTCAATATTAATGTATTATGAAATGACAAAAAACATATTGATAGATTTAAAAAGCAAAGCGTGGCAGCAAATATTGCCTACGGCCACACCAGTCTGGTGACGCCCGATCTCGCCAGATCTCGGAAGCTAAGCAGAGTCGGGCCTGGTTAGTACTTGATGGGAGACCGCCTGGGAATACCAGGTGCTGTAAGCTCTTTAACTTATTCCTCCAAAACGCAGTCGACGCTGCACTTTATCATTTGAGAAAAAAAAACGAGATACTTTCAATATTAATGTATTATGAAATGAAAAAAAAAAAACATATTGATAGATTTAAAAAGCAAAGAGTGGCAGCAAATATTGCTCTACGGCCACACCAGTCTGGTGACGCCCGATCTCGCCAGATCTCGGAAGCTAAGCAGAGTCGGGCCTGGTTAGTACTTGGATGGGAGACCGCCTGGGAATACCAGGTGCTGTAAGCTCTTTAACTTATTCCTCAAAACGCAGTCGACGTTGCACTTTTATCATTTGAGAAGAAAAAACGAGATACTTTCAATATTAATGTATTATGAAATGACAAAAAACATATTGATAGATTTAAAAAGCAAAGCGTGGCAGCAAATATTGCCTACGGCCACACCAGTCTGGTGACGCCCGATCTCGCCAGATCTCGAAGCTAAGCAGAGTCGGGCCTGGTTAGTACTTGGATGGGAGACCGCCTGGGAATACCAGGTGCTGTAAGCTCATTAACTTTTTCCTCCAAAACGCAGTCGACGCACTACTTTTTTATCATTTGAGAAAAAAAAAACGAGATACTTTCAACATTAATGTATCATGAAATGACAAAAAACATATTGATAGATTTAAAAAGCAAAGCGTAGCAAAAATTGCCTACGGCCACACCAGTCTGATGACGCCCGATCTCGCCAGATCTCGGAAGCTTAGCAGAGTCGGGCCTGGTTAGTACTTGATGGGAGACCGCCTGGGAATACCAGGTGCTGTAAGCTCTTAACTTATTCCTCAAAAACGCAGTCGACGTTGCACTTTTTTAGCATTTGAGAAAGAAAAAACGAGATACTTTCAATATTAATGTATTATGAAAAAACATATTGATAGATTTAAAAAGCAAAGCGTGGCAGCAAATATTGCTCACGGCCACACCAGTCTGGTGACGCCCGATCTCGTCAGATCTCCGAAGCTAAGCAGAGTCGGGCCTGGTTAGTACTTGGATGGGAGACCGCCTGGGAATACCAGGTGCTGTAAGCTCATTAACTTTTTCCTCCAAAACGCAGTCGACGTTGCACTTTTATCATTTGAGAAAGAAAAAAACGAGATACTTTCAATATTAATGTATTATGAAATGACAAAAAACATATTGATAGATTTAAAAAGCAAAGCGTGGCAGCAAATATTGCCTACGGCCACACCAGTCTGGTGACGCCCATCATCTCGCCAGATCTCGAAGAAGCTAAGCAGAGTCGGGCCTGGTCTGGTTAGTACTTGATGGGAGACCGCCTGGGAATACCAGGTGCTGTAAGCTCTTAACTTATTCCTCCAAAACGCAGTCGACGTTGCACTTTTATCATTTGAGAAAAAAAAACGAGATACTTTCAATATTAATTTATCATGAAATGATAAAAAACATATTGATAGATTTAAAAAGCAAAGCGTGGCAGCAAATATTGCCTACGGCCACAACAGTCTGGTGATGCCCGATCTTGTCAGATCTCGAAGCTAAGCAGAGTCGGGCCTGGTTAGTACTTGATGGGAGACCGCCTGGGAATACCAGGTGCTGTAAGTTTTAACTTATTCCTCAAAACGCAGTCGACGTTGCACTTTTATCATTTGAGAAAGAAAAAAACGAGATACTTTCAATATTAATGTTATGAAATGAAAAAACATATTGATAGATTTAAAAAGCAAAGCGTGGCAGCAAATATTGCCTCACGGCCACACCAGTCTGGACGCCTGATCTGCCAGATCTCGAAGCTAAGCAGAGTCGGGCCTGGTTAGTACTTGATGGGAGACCGCCTGGGAATACCAGGTGCTGTAAGCTCTTTAACTTATTCCTCAAAAACGCAGTCGACGTTGCACTTTTATCATTTGAGAAAGAAAAAAACACGAGATACTTACAAAATTAATGTTATTAAAAAAAAAACATATTGATAGATTTAAAAAGCAAAGAGTGGTTGGAAATGCTCACGGCCACACCAGTCTGGTGACACCCGATCTCCAGATCTCGGAAGCTAAGCAGCCGGGCCTGGTTACTACTTGGATGGGAGACCGCCTGGGAATACCAGGTGCTGTAAGCTCTTTAACTTATTCCTCCAAAACGCAGTCGACGTTGCACTTTTTTCATTTGAGAAAAGAAAAAAAAGAGATACTTTCAATATTAATGTATATGAAATGACAAAAAACATATTGATAGATTTAAAAAGCAAAGCGTGGCAGCAAATATTGCCTACGGCCACACCAGTCTGGTGACGCCCGATCTCGCCAGATCTCGAAGCTAAGCAGAGTCGGGCCTGGTTAGTACTTGATGGGAGACCGCCTGGGAATACCAGGTGCTGTAAGCTCTTTAACTTATTCTCCAAAACGCAGTCGACGTTGCACTTTTATCATTTGAGAAAAAAAAACGAGATACTTTCAACATTAATGTATCATGAAATGACAAAAACATATTGATAGATTTAAAAAGCAAAGAGTGGCAGCAATATTGCCTACGGCCACACCACTCTGCTGACGCCCGATCTCACAGATCTCGAAGCTAAGCAGAGTCGGGCCTGGTTAGTACTTGATGGGAGACCGCCTGGGAATACCAGGTGCTGTAAGTTCTTAACTTATTCCTCAAAAACGCAGTCGACGCTGCACTTTTATCATTTGAGAAAGAAAAAAACGAGATACTTTCAATATTAATGTTATCATGAAAAAAAAAACATATTGATAGATTTAAAAAGCAAAGCGTGGCAGCAAATATTGCCTACGGCCACACCAGTCTGGTGACGCCTGATCTCGCCAGATCTCGGAAGCTAAGCAGAGTCGGGCCTGGTTAGTACTTGATGGGAGACCGCCTGGGAATACCAGGTGCTGTAAGTTTTTAACTTATTCCTCAAAACGCAGTCGACGTTGCACTTTTATCATTTGAGAAAAAAAAACGAGATACTTTCAATATTAATTTATTATGAAATGACAAAAAAACATATTGATAGATTTAAAAAGCAAAGAGTGGTTGGAAATATTGCCTACGGCCACACCAGTCTGGTGACGCCCGATCTCGCCAGATCTCGAAGCTAAGCAGAGTCGGGCCTGGTTAGTACTTGATGGGAGACCGCCTGGGAATACCAGGTGCTGTAAGCTCTTTAACTTATTCCTCCAAAACGCAGTCGACGCTGCACTTTTATCATTTGAGAAAAAAAAAAACGAGATACTTTCAATATTAATGTATTATGAAATGACAAAAAACATATTGATAGATTTAAAAAGCAAAGCGTGGCAGCAAATATTGCCTACGGCCACACCAGTCTGGTGACGCCCGATCTCGCCAGATCTCGGAAGCTAAGCAGAGTCGGGCCTGGTTAGTACTTGATGGGAGACCGCCTGGGAATACCAGGTGCTGTAAGCTCTTAACTTATTCCTCCAAAACGCAGTCGACGTTGCACTTTTTATCATTTGAGAAAAAAAAACGAGATACTTTCAATATTAATTTATTATGAAAAAAAACATATTGATAGATTTAAAAAGCAAAGCTGGCAGCAATATTGCCTACGGCCACACCAGTCTGGTGAAGCCTGATCTCGCCAGATCTCGAAGCTAAGCAGAGTCGGGCCTGGTTAGTACTTGATGGGAGACCGCCTGGGAATACCAGGTGCTGTAAGTTTTAACTTTTTTCTCCAAAAGCAGTCGACGTTGCACTTTTATCATTTGAGAAAAAAAAAACGAGATACTTTCAACATTAATGTATCATGAAATGACAAAAAACATATTGATAGATTTAAAAAGCAAAGAGTGGCAGGAAATATTGCCTACGGCCACACCAGTCTGGTGACGCCCGATCTCGCCAGATCTCGAAGCTAAGCAGAGTCGGGCCTGGTTAGTACTTGATGGGAGACCGCCTGGGAATACCAGGTGCTGTAAGCTCTTTTAACTTATTCCTCCAAAAACGCAGTCGACGTTGCACTTTTATCATTTGAGAAAAAAAAAAGATACTTTCAATATTAATTTATTATGAAAAAAAACATATTGATAGATTTAAAAAGCAAAGCGTGGCAGCAAATATTGCCCACGGCCACACCAGTCTGGTGACGCCCGATCTCGCCAGATCTCGAAGCTAAGCAGAGTCGGGCCTGGTTAGTACTTGATGGGAGACCGCCTGGGAATACCAGGTGCTGTAAGCTCATTAACTTATTCCTCCAAAACGCAGTCGACGTTGCACTTTTATCATTTGAGAAAGAAAAAAACGAGATACTTTCAATATTAATGTATTATGAAAAAAACATATTGATAGATTTAAAAAGCAAAGAGTGGTTGGAAATATTGCCTACGGCCACACCAGTCTGGTGACACCCGATCTCGCCAGATCTCGAAGCTAAGCAGAGTCGGGCCTGGTTAGTACTTGATGGGAGACCGCCTGGGAATACCAGGTGCTGTAAGCTCTTAACTTATTTCTCCAAAACGCAGTCGACGTTGCACTTTATCATTTGAGAAAAAAAAAACGAGATACTTTCAACATTAATGTATCATGAAATGACAAAAACATATTGATAGATTTAAAAAGCAAAGCGTGGCAGCAAATATTGCACGGCCACACCAGTCTGGTGACGCATCTCGCCAGATCTCGAAGCTAAGCAGAGTCGGGCCTGGTTAGTACTTGATGGGAGACCGCCTGGGAATACCAGGTGCTGTAAGCTCATTAACTTATTCCTCCAAAACGCAGTCGACGTTGCACTTTTATCATTTGAGAAAGAAAAAAACGAGATACTTTCAATATTAATGTATTATGAAAAAAAACATATTGATAGATTTAAAAAGCAAAGAGTGGCAGGAAATTTTGCCTACGGCCACACCAGTCTGGTGACGCCCGATCTCGCCAGATCTCGAAGCTAAGCAGAGTCGGGCCTGGTTAGTACTTGATGGGAGACCGCCTGGGAATACCAGGTGCTGTAAGCTCTTTAACTTATTCCTCCAAAACGCAGTCGACGTTGCACTTTTATCATTTGAGAAAAAAAAAACGAGATACTTTCAATATTAATGTATTATGAAAAAAAAACATATTGATAGATTTAAAAAGCAAAGAGTGGCAGGAAATATTGCCTACGGCCACACCAGTCTGGTGACGCCCGATCTCGGCCAGATCTCGAAGCTAAGCAGAGTCGGGCCTGGTTAGTACTTTGATGGGAGACCGCCTGGGAATACCAGGTGCTGTAAGCTCATTAACTTTTTCTCCAAACGCAGTCGACGTTGCACTTTTATCATTTGAGAAAAAAAAAACGAGATACTTTCAACATTAATGTATTATGAAATGACAAAAATACATATTGATAGATTTAAAAAGCAAAGGTAGCAAAATTGCCTACGGCCACACCAGTCTGGTGACGCCCGATCTCGCCAGATCTCGGAAGCTAAGCAGAGTCGGGCCTGGTTAGTACTTGATGGGAGACCGCCTGGGAATACCAGGTGCTGTAAGCTCTTAACTTATTCCTCCAAAACGCAGTCGACGTTGCACTTTTATCATTTGAGAAAGAAAAAACGAGATACTTTCAATATTAATGTTATGAAATGAAAAAAAACATATTGATAGATTTAAAAAAAGCGTGGCAGCAATATTGCCTACGGCCACACCAGTCTGGTGACGCCCGATCTCGCCAGATCTCGGAAGCTAAGCAGAGTCGGGCCTGGTTAGTACTTGATGGGAGACCGCCTGGGAATACCAGGTGCTGTAAGCTCTTAACTTATTCCTCCAAAACGCAGTCGACGTTGCACTTTTATCATTTGAGAAAAAAAAAACGAGATACTTTCAACATTAATGTATTATGAAATGACAAAAAACATATTGATAGATTTAAAAAGCAAAGCGTGGCAGCAAATATTGCCTACGGCCACACCAGTCTGGTGACGCCCGATCTCGTCAGATCTCGAAGCTAAGCAGAGTCGGGCCTGGTTAGTACTTGGATGGGAGACCGCCTGGGAATACCAGGTGCTGTAAGCTTTTAACTTATTCCTCCAAAACGCAGTCGACGTTGCACTTTTATCATTTGAGAAAAAAAAACGAGATACTTTCAACATTAATGTATTATGCAATGACAAAAAACATATTGATAGATTTAAAAAGCAAAGCGTGGCAGCAAATATTGCCTACGGCCACACCAGTCTGGTGACGCCCGATCTGGCCAGATCTCGGAAGCTAAGCAGAGTCGGGCCTGGTTAGTACTTGGATGGGAGACCGCCTGGGAATACCAGGTGCTGTAAGCTCTTTAACTTATTCCTCCAAAACGCAGTCGACGTTGCACTTTTATCATTTGAGAAAAAAAAAACGAGATACTTTCAATATTAATGTATTATGAAAAAAAACATATTGATAGATTTAAAAAGCAAAGCGTGCAGCAAATATTGCCTACGGCCACACCAGTCTGGTGACGCCCGATCTCGGCCAGATCTCGAAGCTAAGCAGAGTCGGGCCTGGTTAGTACTTGATGGGAGACCGCCTGGGAATACCAGGTGCTGTAAGCTCATTAACTTTTCCCCCAAAACGCAGTCGACGCTGCACTTTTATCATTTGAGAAAGAAAAAACGAGATACTTTCAATATTAATGTATTATGAAAAAATAACATATTGATAGATTTAAAACAGCAAAGAGTGGCAGGAAATATTGCCTACGGCCACACCAGTCTGGTGACGCCCGATCTCGGCAGATCACGGAAGCTAAGCAGAGTCGGGCCTGGCTAGTACTCGGATGGGAGACCGCCTGGGAATACCAGGTGCTGTAAGCTCTTTAACTTATTCCTCCAAAACGCAGTCGACGTTGCACTTTTATCATTTGAGAAAAAATAAAAAACCAGATACTTTCAACATTAATGTATTATGAAAAAAAAACATATTGATAGATTTAAAAAGCAAAGCGTGGCAGCAAATATTGCCTACGGCCACACCAGTCTGGTGACGCCGATCTCGCCAGATCTCGAAGCTAAGCAGAGTCGGGCCTGGTTAGTACTTGATGGGAGACCGCCTGGGAATACCAGGTGCTGTAAGCTCTTTAACTTATTCCTCCAAAACGCAGTCGACGTTGCACTTTTATCATTTGAGAAAAAAAAAACGAGATACTTTCAATATTAATGTATTATGAAATGACAAAAAACATATTGATAGATTTAAAAAGCAAAGCGTGGCAGCAAATATTGCCTCACGGCCACACCAGTCTGGTGACGCCCGATCTCGCCAGATCTCGAAGCTAAGCAGAGTCGGGCCTGGTTAGTACTTGATGGGAGACCGCCTGGGAATACCAGGTGCTGTAAGCTCATTTAACTTATTCCTCCAAAACGCAGTCGACGTTGCACTTTTATCATTTGAGAAAAAAAAGAGATACTTTCAATATTAATTTATTATGAAAAAAACATATTGATAGATTTAAAAAGCAAAGAGTGGCAGGAAATATTGCCTCACGGCCACACCAGTCTGGTGACGCCCGATCTCGCCAGATCTCGAAGCTAAGCAGAGTCGGGCCTGGTTAGTACTTGATGGGAGACCGCCTGGGAATACCAGGTGCTGTAAGCTTTAACTTATTCCTCCAAAACGCAGTCGACGCTTGCACTTTTATCATTTGAGAAAAAAAAAAACGAGATACTTTCAACATTAATGTATTATGAAATGACAAAAAACATATTGATAGATTTAAAAAGCAAAGCGTGGCAGGAAATATTGCCTACGGCCACACCAGTCTGGACGCCCGATCTCGGCCAGATCTCGGAAGCTAAGCAGAGTCGGGCCTGGTTAGTACTTGATGGGAGACCGCCTGGGAATACCAGGTGCTGTAAGCTTTTAACTTATTCCAAAAACGCAGTCGACGTTGCACTTTTATCATTTGAGAAAGAAAAAAACGAGATACTTTCAATATTAATGTATTATGAAAAAAACATATTGATAGATTTAAAAAGCAAAGCGTGGCAGCAAATATTGCCTACGGCCACACCAGTCTGGACGCCCGATCTCGCCAGATCTCGAAGCTAAGCAGAGTCGGGCCTGGTTAGTACTTGGATGGGAGACCGCCTGGGAATACCAGGTGCTGTAAGCTCATTAACTTATTCCTCCAAAACGCAGTCGACGTTGCACTTTTATCATTTGAGAAGAAAAAAAAAGAGATACTTTCAATATTAATTTATTATGAAAAAAAAACATATTGATAGATTTAAAAAAGCAAAGAGTGGCAGGAAATATTGCCTACGGCCACACCAGTCTGTGGACACCCGATCTCGCCAGATCTCGAAGCTAAGCAGAGTCGGGCCTGGTTAGTACTTGATAGGAGACCGCCTGGGAATACCAGGTGCTGTAAGCTCTTTAACTTATTCCTCCAAAACGCAGTCGACGTTGCACTTTTATCATTTGAGAAAAAAAAAAACGAGATACTTTCAACATTAATGTATCATGAAATGACAAAAACATATTGATAGATTTAAAAAGCAAAGCGTGGCAGCAAATATTGCCTACGGCCACACCAGTCTGGTGACGCCCGATCTCGTCAGATCTCGGAAGCTAAGCTACAGAGTCGGGCCTGGTTAGTACTTGATGGGAGACCGCCTGGGAATACCAGGTGCTGTAAGTTTTTAACTTATTCCTCAAAACGCAGTCGACGCACTACTTTTTATCATTTGAGAAAGAAAAAACGAGATACTTTCAATATTAATGTTATTATGAAAAAAAACATATTGATAGATTTAAAAAGCAAAGCGTGGCAGCAATATTGCCTACGGCCACACCAGTCTGGTGACGCCTGATCTCGCCAGATCTCGGAAGCTAAGCAGAGTCGGGCCTGGTTAGTACTTGATGGGAGACCGCCTGGGAATACCAGGTGCTGTAAGCTCTTTAACTTATTCCTCCAAAACGCAGTCGACGTTGCACTTTTATCATTTGAGAAAAAAAAAACGAGATACTTTTAATATTAATGTATTATGAAATGACAAAAACATATTGATAGATTTAAAAAGCAAAGCGTGGCAGCAAATATTGCCTACGGCCACACCAGTCTGGTGACGCCTCGATCTCGCCAGATCTCGAAGCTAAGCAGAGTCGGGCCTGGTTAGTACTTGATGGGAGACCGCCTGGGAATACCAGGTGCTGTAAGCTCATTAACTTATTCCTCCAAAACGCAGTCGACGCTGCACTTTTATCATTTGAGAAAAAAAAAACGAGATACTTTCAACATTAATGTATCATGAAATGACAAAAACATATTGATAGATTTAAAAAGCAAAGAGTGGCAGCAAATATTGCCACGGCCACACCAGTCTGGTGACCGATCTCGCCAGATCTCGAAGCTAAGCAGAGTCGGGCCTGGTTAGTACTTGATGGGAGACCGCCTGGGAATACCAGGTGCTGTAAGCTCTTAACTTATTCCTCCAAAACGCAGTCGACGTTGCACTTTTATCATTTGAGAAAAAAAAACGAGATACTTTCAATATTAATGTATTATGAAAAAAAACATATTGATAGATTTAAAAAGCAAAGAGTGGCTGGAAATATTGCCTACGGCCACACCAGTATGGTGACGCGATCTCGTCAGATCTCGGAAGCTAAGCAGAGTCGGGCCTGGTTAGTACTTGATGGGAGACCGCCTGGGAATACCAGGTGCTGTAAGCTCTTAACTTATTCCTCCAAAACGCAGTCGACGTTGCACTTTTATCATTTGAGAAAAAAAAAACGAGATACTTTCAATATTAATGTATTATGAAAAAATAACATATTGATAGATTTAAAAAGCAAAGAGTGGCAGCAAATATTGCCTACGGCCACACCAGTCTGGTGACGCCCGATCTCGCCAGATCTCGGAAGCTAAGCAGAGTCGGGCCTGGTTAGTACTTGATGGGAGACCGCCTGGGAATACCTGGTGCTGTAAGCTCTTTAACTTATTCCTCCAAAACGCAGTCGACGTTGCACTTTTATCATTTGAGAAAAAAAAAAAGAGATACTTTCAATATTAATGTATTATGAAAAAAAAACATATTGATAGATTTAAAAAAGCAAAGCCTGGCAGCAAATATTGCCTACGGCCACACCAGTCTGGTGACGCCCGATCTCGCCAGATCTCGGAAGCTAAGCAGAGTCGGGCCTGGTTAGTACTTGATGGGAGACCGCCTGGGAATACCAGGTGCTGTAAGCTCTTAACTTATTCCCCCAAAACGCAGTCGACGCTGCACTTTTATCATTTGAGAAAAGAGAAAAACGAGATACTTTC
Organism: Liparis tanakae; assembly: GCA_036178185.1. Lineage (NCBI taxonomy): Eukaryota > Metazoa > Chordata > Actinopteri > Perciformes > Liparidae > Liparis > Liparis tanakae. The sequence goes on along the minus strand of JAYMGU010000456.1, from coordinate 19,117 downwards.
AATATTAATGTATTATGAAATGACAAAAAAAACATATTGATAGATTTAAAAAGCAAAGAGTGGCAGAAATATTGCCTACGGCCACACCAGTCTGGTGACGCCCGATCTCGCCAGATCTCGAAGCTAAGCAGAGTCGGGCCTGGTTAGTACTTGATGGGAGACCGCCTGGGAATACCAGGTGCTGTAAGCTCTTTAACTTATTCCTCCAAAACGCAGTCGACGCACTTTTATCATTTGAGAAAAAAAACGAGATACTTTCAATATTAATGTATTATGAAATGACAAAAAAACATATTGATAGATTTAAAAAGCAAAGAGTGGCAAATATTGCCTACGGCCACACCAGTCTGGTGACGCCCGATCTCGCCAGATCTCGAAGCTAAGCAGAGTCGGGCCTGGTTAGTACTTGATGGGAGACTGCCTGGAATACCAGGTGCTGTAAGCTCTTTAACTTATTCCTCAAAACGCAGTCGACGTTGCACTTTTATCATTTGAGAAAGAATTAAAAACGAGATACTTTCAATATTAATGTATAATGAAAAAAAATACATATTGATAGATTTAAAAAAGCAAAGCGTGGCAGCAAAATTTGCCTACGGCCACACCAGTCTGGTGACGCCCGATCTCGCCAGATCTCGGAAGCTAAGCAGAGTCGGGCCTGGTTAGTACTTGGATGGGAGACCGCCTGGGAATACCAGGTGCTGTAAGCTCTTTAACTTTTTCCTCCATAACGCAGTCGACGCCGCACTTTTATCCTTTGAGAAAGAAAAAAACGAGATACTTTCAACATTAATGTATCATGAAATGACAAAAAACATATTGATAGATTTAAAAAGCAAAGCGTGGCAGCAAATATTGCCTACGGCCACACCAGTCTGGTGACGCCCGATCTCGCAGATCTCGGAAGCTAAGCAGAGTCGGGCCTGGTTAGTACTTGATGGGAGACCGCCTGGGAATACCAGGTGCTGTAAGCTCTTTAACTTATTCCTCCAAAACGCAGTCGACATTGCACTTTTATCATTTGAGAAAAAAAAAAAGAGATACTTTCAATATTAATTTATTATGAAAAAAAAACATATTGATAGATTTAGAAAAGCAAAGCGTGGCAGCAAATAATGGCTGCGGCCACACCAGTCTGGTGACGCTCGACCTCGCCAGATCACGGAAGGTAAGCAGAGTGGGGCCTGGTTAGAACTTGGATGGGAGACCGCCTGGGAATACCAGGTGCTGTAAGCTCTTTAACTTATTCCTCCAAAACGCAGTCGACGTTGCGCTTTTATCATTTGAGAAAAAAAAGAGGATATACTTTCAACATTAATGTATCATGCAAATGACAAAAACATATTGATAGTTTATCATTTGAGAAAGAAAAAACGAGATACTTTCAATATTAATGTATTATGAAATGACAAAAACATATTGATAGATTTAAAAAGCAAAGCGTGGCAGCAAATATTGCCTACGGCCACACCAGTCTGGTGACGCCTCGATCTCGCCAGATCTCGAAGCTAAGCAGAGTCGGGCCTGGTTAGTACTTGATGGGAGACCGCCTGGGAATACCAGGTGCTGTAAGCTCTTTAACTTATTCCTCCAAAACGCAGTCGACGTTGCACTTTATCATTTGAGAAAGAAAAAAACGAGATACTTTCAATATTAATGTATTATGAAATGACAAAAACATATTGATAGATTTAAAAAGCAAAGAGTGGCAGCAAATATTGCCTACGGCCACACCAGTCTGGTGACGCCCGATCTCGCCAGATCTCGGAAGCTAAGCAGAGTCGGCCTGGTTAGTACTTGATGGGAGACCGCCTGGGAATACCAGGTGCTGTAAGCTCTTTAACTTATTCCTCCAAACGCAGTCGACGTTGCACTTTTATCATTTGAGAAAAAAAAAACGAGATACTTTCAATATTAATGTATTATGAAATGACAAAAACATATTGATAGATTTAAAAAGCAAAGCGTGGCAGCAAATATTGCCTACGGCCACACCAGTCTGGTGACGCCTGATCTCGCCAGATCTCGGAAGCTAAGCAGAGTCGGGCCTGGTTAGTACTTGGATGGGAGACCGCCTGGGAATACCAGGTGCTGTAAGCTCTTTAACTTATTCCTCCAAAACGCAGTCGACGTTGCACTTTTATCATTTGAGAAAAAATAAAAAACGAGATACTTTCAACATTAATGTATTATGAAAAAAACATATTGATAGATTTAAAAAGCAAAGCGTGGCAGCAAATATTGCCTACGGCCACACCAGTCTGGTGACGCCCGATCTCCAGATCTCGAAGCTAAGCAGAGTCGGGCCTGGTTAGTACTTGGATGGGAGACCGCCTGGGAATACCAGGTGCTGTAAGCTCATTAACTTATTCCTCCAAAACGCAGTCGACGTTGCACTATTATATCATTTGAGAAAGAAAAAACGAGATACTTTCAATAATGTATATGAAATGAAAAAAAACATATTGATAGATTTAAAAGCAAAGCGTGGCAGCAAATATTGCCTACGGCCACACCAGTCTGGTGACGCCCGATCTGCCAGATCTCGGAAGCTAAGCAGAGTCGGGCCTGGTTAGTACTTGATGGGAGACCGCCTGGGAATACCAGGTGCTGTAAGCTTTAACTTATTCCTCAAAACGCAGTCGACGTTGCACTTTTATCATTTGAGAAAGAAAAAAGATACTTTCAATATTAATGTATTATGAAATGACAAAAAACATATTGATAGATTTAAAAAGCAAAGCGTGGCAGCAATATTGCCCACGGCCACACCAGTCTGGTGACGCCCGATCTCGCAGATCTCGAAGCTAAGCAGAGTCGGGCCTGGTTAGTACTTGATGGGAGACCGCCTGGGAATACCAGGTGCTGTAAGTTTTAACTTATTCCTCAAAACGCAGTCGACGCAGTTGCACTTTTTATCATTTGAGAAAGAAAAAAACGAGATACTTTCAATATTAATGTATTATGAAAAAAACATATTGATAGATTTAAAAAGCAAAGCGTGGCAAATATTGCCTACGGCCACACCAGTCTGGTGACGCCTGATCTCGGCCAGATCTCGAAGCTAAGCAGAGTCGGGCCTGGTTAGTACTTGATGGGAGACCGCCTGGGAATACCAGGTGCTGTAAGCTCATTAACTTTTTCCTCCAAAACGCAGTCGACGTTGCACTTTTTATCATTTGAGAAGAAAAAAAAACGAGATACTTTCAACATTAATGTATCATGAAATGACAAAAAAACATATTGATAGATTTAAAAAAGCAAAGCGTGGCAGCAAATATTGCCTACGGCCACACCAGTCTGGTGACGCCCGATCTCGGCCAGATCTCGAAGCTAAGCAGAGTCGGGCCTGGTTAGTACTTGATGGGAGACCGCCTGGGAATACCAGGTGCTGTAAGTTTTTAACTTATTCCCAAAACGCAGTCGACGCTGCACTTTTATCATTTGAGAAAGAAAAACGAGATACTTTCAATATTAATGTATTATGAAATGAAAAAAAAAACATATTGATAGATTTAAAAAGCAAAGCGTGGCAGCAAATTTGCCTACGGCCACACCAGTCTGGTGACGCCCGATCTCGTGAGATCTCGCAAGCTAAGCAGAGTCGGGCCTGGTTAGTACTTGGATGGGAGACCGCCTGGGAATACCAGGTGCTGTAAGCTCATTAACTTTTTCCTCCAAAACGCAGTCGACGTTGCACTTTTATCATTTGAGAAAGAAAAAAAAACGAGATACTTTCAATATTAATGTATTATGAAATGACAAAAAAAAACATATTGATAGATTTAAAAAAGCAAAGCGGCAGCAAAGCATTGCACGGCCACACCAGTCTGGTGACGCCCAATCTCATCAGATCTCGGAAGCTAAGCAGAGTCGGGCCTGGTTAGTACTTGATGGGAGACCGCCTGGGAATACCAGGTGCTGTAAGCTCTTAACTTATTCCTCCAAAACGCAGTCGACATTGCACTTTTTATCATCATTTGAGAAAAAAAGAGATACTTTCAATATTAATGTATTATGAAATGAAAAAACATATTGATAGATTTAAAAAGCAAAGCGTGGCAGCAAATATTGCCACGGCCACACCAGCTGACTGGTGACGCCCGATCTCCAGCTCTCGAAGCTAAGCAGAGTCGGGCCTGGTTAGTACTTGATGGGAGACTGCCTGGGAATACCAGGTGCTGTAAGTTTTAACTTATTCCTCAAACGCAGTCGACGTTGCACTTTTATCATTTGAGAAAGAAAAAACGAGATACTTTCAATATTAATGTATTATGAAAAAAAACATATTGATAGATTTAAAAAGCAAAGCGTGGCAGCAAATATTGCCTACGGCCACACCAGTCTGGTGACGCCCGATCTGCCAGATCTCGAAGCTAAGCAGAGTCGGGCCTGGTTAGTACTTGATGGGAGACCGCCTGGGAATACCAGGTGCTGTAAGCTCATTAACTTATTCCTCCAAAACGCAGTCGACGCTAGCACTTTTATCATTTGAGAAAAAAAAACGAGATACTTTCAACATTAATGTATCATGAAATGACAAAAAACATATTGATAGATTTAAAAAGCAAAGCGTGGCAGCAAATATTGCCTACGGCCACACCAGTCTGGTGACGCCGATCTCGCCAGATCTCGGAAGCTAAGCAGAGTCGGGCCTGGTTAGTACTTGATGGGAGACCGCCTGGGAATACCAGGTGCTGTAAGCTTTAACTTATTCCTCAAAACGCAGTCGACGTTGCACTTTTATCATTTGAGAAAGAAAAAACGAGATACTTTCAATATTAATGTATTATGAAAAAAAAAACATATTGATAGATTTAAAAAGCAAAGAGTGGCAGCAAATATTGCTCACGGCCACACCATTCAGTGACGCCCGATCTGCCGCCAGATCTCGAAGCTAAGCAGAGTCGGGCCTGGTTAGTACTTGATGGGAGACCGCCTGGGAATACCAGGTGCTGTAAGCTCATTAACTTATTCCTCCAAAACGCAGTCGACGCTGCACTTTTTATCATTTGAGAAAGAAAAAAACGAGATACTTTCAATATTAATGTATTAAAATGACAAAAACATATTGATAGATTTAAAAAGCAAAGCGTGGCAGCAATATTGCCTACGGCCACACCAGTCTGGTGACGCCTCGATCTCGCCAGATCTCGAAGCTAAGCAGAGTCGGGCCTGGTTAGTACTTGATGGGAGACCGCCTGGGAATACCAGGTGCTGTAAGTTTTAACTTATTCCTCCAAAACGCAGTCGACGTTGCACTTTTATCATTTGAGAAAGAAAAAACGAGATACTTTCAATATTAATGTATTATGAAATGACAAAAACATATTGATAGATTTAAAAAGCAAAGCGCAGCAAATATTGCCTACGGCCACACCAGTCTGGTGACGCCCGATCTCGCAGATCTCGAAGCTAAGCAGAGTCGGGCCTGGTTAGTACTTGATGGGAGACCGCCTGGGAATACCAGGTGCTGTAAGCTCTTTTAACTTATTCCTCCAAAACGCAGTCGACGTTGCACTTTATCATTTGAGAAAGAAAAAAACGAGATACTTTCAAATATTAATGTATTATGAAATGACAAAAAACATATTGATAGATTTAAAAAGCAAAGCGTGGCAGCAAATATTGCCTACGGCCACACCAGTCAGCAGTGACGCCCGATCTCGCCAGATCTCGAAGCTAAGCAGAGTCGGGCCTGGTTAGTACTTGATGGGAGACCGCCTGGGAATACCAGGTGCTGTAAGCTCATTAACTTTTTCCTCCAAAAGCAGTCGACGCACTTTTTTATCATTTGAGAAAAAAAAACGAGATACTTTCAACATTAATGTATCATGAAATGACAAAAAACATATTGATAGATTTAAAAAAGCAAAGCGTGCAGCAAATATTGCCTACGGCCACACCAGTCTGGTGACGCCCGATCCGGCCAGATCTCGAAGCTAAGCAGAGTCGGGCCTGGTTAGTACTTGATGGGAGACCGCCTGGGAATACCAGGTGCTGTAAGCTCATTAACTTATTCCTCCAAAACGCAGTCGACGTTGCACTTTTATCATTTGAGAAAGAAAAAAACGAGATACTTTCAATATTAATGTATTATGAATGAAAAAAAAACATATTGATAGATTTAAAAGCAAAGCGTGGCAGCAAATATTGCCTACGGCCACACCAGTCTGGTGACGCCCGATCTCGCAGATCTCGAAGCTAAGCAGAGTCGGGCCTGGTTAGTACTTGATGGGAGACCGCCTGGGAATACCAGGTGCTGTAAGCTTTAACTTATTCCTCAAAACGCAGTCGACGTTGCACTTTTATCATTTGAGAAAAAAAAACGAGATACTTTCAACATTAATGTATCATGAAAGACAAAAAACATATTGATAGATTTAAAAAGCAAAGCGTGGCAGGAAATATTGCCACGGCCACACCAGTCTGGTGACGCCCGATCTCGCCAGATCTCGGAAGCTAAGCAGAGTCGGGCCTGGTTAGTACTTGATGGGAGACCGCCTGGGAATACCAGGTGCTGTAAGCTCTTTAACTTATTCCTCCAAAAGTCGCAGTCGACGCGCACTTTGCTTTTATCATTTGAGAAAAAAAAAGATACTTTCAATATTAATTATTATGAAAAAAAAAACATATTGATAGATTTAAAAAGCAAAGCTGCAGCAAATATTGCTCACGGCCACACCAGTCTGGTGACGCCTCGATCTCCAGATCTCGAAGCTAAGCAGAGTCGGGCCTGGTTAGTACTTGATGGGAGACCGCCTGGGAATACCAGGTGCTGTAAGCTCTTTTAACTTATTCCTCCAAAACGCAGTCGACGCACTTTTATCATTTGAGAAAGAAAAAAAACGAGATACTTTCAATATTAATGTATTATGAAAAAAACATATTGATAGATTTAAAAAGCAAAGCGTGGCAGCAAATATTGCCTACGGCCACACCAGTCTGGTGACGCCGATCTCGCCAGATCTCGAAGCTAAGCAGAGTCGGGCCTGGTTAGTACTTGATGGGAGACCGCCTGGGAATACCAGGTGCTGTAAGCTTTAACTTATTCCTCCAAAACGCAGTCGACGTTGCACTTTTATCATTTGAGAAAGAAAAAACGAGATACTTTCAATATTAATGTATTATGAAAAAAAAACATATTGATAGATTTAAAAAGCAAAGAGTGGCAGCAATATTGCCTACGGCCACACCAGTCTGGTGACGCCTGATCTCGCCAGATCTCGAAGCTAAGCAGAGTCGGGCCTGGTTAGTACTTGGATGGGAGACCGCCTGGGAATACCAGGTGCTGTAAGCTCTTTAACTTATTCCTCAAAACGCAGTCGACGCTGCACTTTTATCATTTGAGAAAGAAAAAACGAGATACTTTCAATATTAATGTATTATGAAAAACAAAACATATTGATAGATTTAAAAAGCAAAGCGTGGCAGCAAATATTGCCTACGGCCACACCAGTCTGGTGACGCCGATCCGCCAGATCTCGGAAGCTAAGCAGAGTCGGGCCTGGTTAGTACTTGATGGGAGACCGCCTGGGAATACCAGGTGCTGTAAGCTCTTAACTTATTCCTCCAAAACGCAGTCGACGTTGCACTTTTATCATTTGAGAAAGAAAAAACGAGATACTTTCAATATTAATGTATTATGAAATGAAAAAAAACATATTGATAGATTTAAAAAGCAAAGCGTGGCAGCAAATATTGCCTACGGCCACACCAGTCTGGTGACGCCCGATCTCGCAGATCTCGAAGCTAAGCAGAGTCGGGCCTGGTTAGTACTTGATGGGATGGGAGACCGCCTGGGAATACCAGGTGCTGTAAGCTCTTAACTTATTCCTCAAAACGCAGTCGACGCTGCACTTTTTATCATTTGAGAAAAAAAACGAGATACTTTCAATATTAATGTATTATGAAATGACAAAAAACATATTGATAGATTTAAAAAGCAAAGCGTGGCAGCAAATATTGCCTACGGCCACACCAGTTCAGTGACGCCGATCTCGCCAGATCTCGAAGCTAAGCAGAGTCGGCCTGGTTAGTACTTGATGGGAGACCCTGGGAATACCAGGTGCTGTAAGTTTTAACTTATTCCTCAAAACGCAGTCGACGTTGCACTTTTATCATTAAAAAAAACATATTGATAGATTTAAAAAGCAAAGGTGGCAGAATTGCCTACGGCCACACCAGTCTGGTGACGCCGATCGGCCAGATCTCGAAGCTAAGCAGAGTCGGGCCTGGTTAGTACTTGATGGGAGACCGCCTGGGAATACCAGGTGCTGTAAGCTCTTTAACTTATTCCTCAAAACGCAGTCGACGTTGCACTTTTTATCATTTGAGAAAGAAAAAACGAGATACTTTCAATATTAATGTATTATGAAATGACAAAAACATATTGATAGATTTAAAAAGCAAAGCGTGGCAGCAATATTGCCTACGGCCACACCAGTCTGGTGACGCCGATCTCGCCAGATCTCGAAGCTAAGCAGAGTCGGGCCTGGTTAGTACTTGATGGGAGACCGCCTGGGAATACCAGGTGCTGTAAGCTCTTTAACTTATTCCTCCAAAACGCAGTCGACGTTGCACTTTTTATCATTTGAGAAAGAAAAAACGAGATACTTTCAATATTAATGTATATGAAATGACAAAAAACATATTGATAGATTTAAAAAGCAAAGCGTGGCAGCAAATATTGCCTACGGCCACACCACAGTCTGGTGACGCCCGATCTCGCCAGATCTCGGAAGCTAAGCAGAGTCGGGCCTGGTTAGTACTTGATGGGAGACCGCCTGGGAATACCAGGTGCTGTAAGCTCTTTAACTTATTCCTCAAAACGCAGTCGACGTTGCACTTTTATCATTTGAGAAAGAAAAAAACGAGATACTTTCAATATTAATGTATTATGAAATGAAAAAAACATATTGATAGATTTAAAAAGCAAAGAGTGGCAGCAAATATTGCCTACGGCCACACCAGTCTGGTGGACGCCCGATCTCGCCAGATCTCGGAAGCTAAGCAGAGTCGGGCCTGGTTAGTACTTGGATGGGAGACCGCCTGGGAATACCAGGTGCTGTAAGCTCTTAACTTATTCCTCCAAAACGCAGTCGACGCTGCACTTTTATCATTTGAGAAAAAAAAAACGAGATACTTTCAATATTAATGTATTATGAAATGAAAAAAACATATTGATAGATTTAAAAAGCAAAGAGTGGCATCAAATATTGCCTACGGCCACACCAGTCTGGTGACGCCCGATCTCGCCAGATCTCGAAGCTAAGCAGAGTCGGGCCTGGTTAGTACTTGATGGGAGACCGCCTGGGAATACCAGGTGCTGTAAGCTCTTTAACTTATTCCTCCAAAACGCAGTCGACGCTGCACTTTTATCATTTGAGAAAAAAAACGAGATACTTTCAATATTAATGTATTATGCAAAAAAAACATATTGATAGATTTAAAAAAGCAAAGCGTGGCAGCAAATATTGCCTACGGCCACACCAGTCTGGTGACGCCCGCTCTCGCCAGATCTCGGAAGCTAAGCAGAGTCGGGCCTGGTTAGTACTTGATGGGAGACCGCCTGGGAATACCAGGTGCTGTAAGCTCTTTAACTTATTCCTCCAAAAAACGCAGTCGACAGCACTTTTATCATTTGAGAAAGAAAAAAACGAGATACTTTCAATATTAATGTATTATGAAATGACAAAAAACATATTGATAGATTTAAAAGCAAAGCGTGGCAGCAAATTGCCTCACGGCCACACCAGTCTGGTGACGCCGATCTCGCCAGATCTCGAAGCTAAGCAGAGTCGGGCCTGGTTAGTACTTGATGGGAGACCGCCTGGGAATACCAGGTGCTGTAAGCTCTTTAACTTATTCCTCCAAAACGCAGTCGACGTTGCACTTTTATCATTTGAGAAAAAAAAACGAGATACTTTCAATATTAATGTATTATGAAATGACAAAAACATATTGATAGATTTAAAAAGCAAAGAGTGGCAGCAATATTGCCTACGGCCACACCAGTCTGGTGACGCCCGATCTCGCCAGATCTCGAAGCTAAGCAGAGTCGGGCCTGGTTAGTACTTGATGGGAGACCGCCTGGGAATACCAGGTGCTGTAAGCTCTTTAACTTATTCCTCCAAAACGCAGTCGACGTTGCACTTTTTATCATTTGAGAAAAAAAAAACGAGATACTTTCAATATTAATGTATTATGAAAAAAACATATTGATAGATTTAAAAAGCAAAGAGTGGCAGAAATATTGCTCACGGCCACACCAGTCTGGTGACGCCCGATCTGCGGCCAGATCTCGAAGCTAAGCAGAGTCGGGCCTGGTTAGTACTTGATGGGAGACCGCCTGGGAATACCAGGTGCTGTAAGCTCTTAACTTATTCCTCCAAAACGCAGTCGACGCTGCACTTTTATCATTTGAGAAAAAAAAAACGAGATACTTTCAATATTAATGTATTATGAAATGACAAAAACATATTGATAGATTTAAAAAGCAAAGCGTGGCAGCAAATATTGCCTACGGCCACACCAGTCTGGTGACGCCCGATCTCGCCAGATCTCGGAAGCTAAGCAGAGTCGGGCCTGGTTAGTACTTGATGGGAGACCGCCTGGGAATACCAGGTGCTGTAAGCTCTTAACTTATTCCTCCAAAACGCAGTCGACGCTGCACTTTTATCATTTGAGAAAGAAAAAAACGAGATACTTTCAATATTAATGTATTATGAAAAAAAAACATATTGATAGATTTAAAAAGCAAAGCGTGGCAGCAAATATTGCCACGGCCACACCAGTCTGGTGACGCCTCGATCTCGCCAGATCTCGGAAGCTAAGCAGAGTCGGGCCTGGTTAGTACTTGATGGGAGACCGCCTGGGAATACCAGGTGCTGTAAGCTCTTAACTTATTCCTCCAAAACGCAGTCGACGTTGCACTTTTATCATTTGAGAAAGAAAAAACGAGATACTTTCAATATTAATGTATTATGAAATGACAAAAAACACATATTGATAGATTTAAAAGCAAAGCGTGGCAGCAAATATTGCCTCACGGCCACACCAGTCTGGTGACGCCCGATCTCGCCAGATCTCGAAGCTAAGCAGAGTCGGGCCTGGTTAGTACTTGGATGGGAGACCGCCTGGGAATACCAGGTGCTGTAAGCTCTTTAACTTATTCCTCAAAACGCAGTCGACGTTGCACTTTTATCATTTGAGAAAGAAAAAAACGAGATACTTTCAATATTAATGTTATGAAAAAAAAAAAAAACATATTGATAGATTTAAAAAGCAAAGCGTGTAGCAAATATTGCTCACGGCCACACCAGTCTGGTGACGCCCGATCTCGCCAGATCTCGAAGCTAAGCAGAGTCGGGCCTGGTTAGTACTTGATGGGAGACCGCCTGGGAATACCAGGTGCTGTAAGCTCTTAACTTATTCCTCCAAAAACGCAGTCGACGTTGCACTTTTATCATTTGAGAAAGAAAAAAACGAGATACTTTCAATATTAATGTATCATGAAATGACAAAAAACATATTGATAGATTTAAAAAGCAAAGAGTGGCAGCAAATATTGCCTACGGCCACACCAGTCTGGTGACGCCCGATCTCGCCAGATCTCGAAGCTAAGCAGAGTCGGGCCTGGTTAGTACTTGGATGGGAGACCGCCTGGGAATACCAGGTGCTGTAAGCTCTTTAACTTATTCCTCAAACGCAGTCGACGCTGCACTTTTATCATTTGAGAAAGAAAAAACGAGATACTTTCAATATTAATGTATTATGAAAAAAAACATATTGATAGATTTAAAAAGCAAAGCGTGGCAGCAAATATTGCCTACGGCCACACCAGTCTGGTGACGCCCGATCTCGCCAGATCTCGGAAGCTAAGCAGAGTCGGGCCTGGTTAGTACTTGATGGGAGACCGCCTGGGAATACCAGGTGCTGTAAGCTCATTAACTTATTCCTCCAAAACGCAGTCGACGTTGCACTTTTATCATTTGAGAAAGAAAAAACGAGATACTTTCAATATTAATGTATTATGAAATGACAAAAAACATATTGATAGATTTAAAAAGCAAAGAGTGGCAGAAATATTGCTCACGGCCACACCAGTCTGGTGACGCCCGATCTCGCCAGATCTCGAAGCTAAGCAGAGTCGGGCCTGGTTAGTACTTGATGGGAGACCGCCTGGGAATACCAGGTGCTGTAAGCTCTTAACTTATTCCTCCAAAACGCAGTCGACGCTGCACTTTTATCATTTGAGAAAAAAAAAACGAGATACTTTCAATATTAATGTATTATGAAATGACAAAAAAACATATTGATAGATTTAAAAAGCAAAGCGTGGCAGCAAATTGCCTACGGCCACACCAGTCTGGTGACGCCCCGATCTCGCCAGATCTCGAAGCTAAGCAGAGTCGGGCCTGGTTAGTACTTGATGGGAGACCGCCTGGGGATACCAGGTGCTGTAGGCTCATTAACTTATTCCTCCAAAACGCAGTCGACGTGCACTTTTATCATTTGAGAAAGAAAAAAACGAGATACTTTCAATATTAATGTATTATGAAATGACAAAAAACATATTGATAGATTTAAAAAGCAAAGAGTGGCAGAAATATTGCCTCACGGCCACACCAGTCTGGTGACGCCCGATCTCGCCAGATCTCGAAGCTAAGCAGAGTCGGGCCTGGTTAGTACTTGATGGGAGACCGCCTGGGAATACCAGGTGCTGTAAGCTCTTTAACTTATTCCTCAAAACGCAGTCGACGTTGCACTTTTATCATTTGAGAAAGAAAAAAAGAGATACTTTCAATATTAATGTATTATGAAATGACAAAAAACATATTGATAGATTTAAAAGCAAAGCGTGGCAGCAATATTGCTCACGGCCACACCAGTCTGGTGACGCCGATCTCGCCAGATCTCGAAGCTAAGCAGAGTCGGGCCTGGTTAGTACTTGATGGGAGACCGCCTGGGAATACCAGGTGCTGTAAGCTCTTAACTTATTCCTCCAAACGCAGTCGACGTTGCACTTTTATCATTTGAGAAAGAAAAAAACGAGATACTTTCAATATTAATGTATTATGAAATGACAAAAAACATATTGATAGATTTAAAAAGCAAAGTGGTGGCAGCAAATATTGCCTACGGCCACACCAGTCTGGTGACGCCCGATCTCGGCCAGATCTCGGAAGCTAAGCAGAGTCGGGCCTGGTTAGTACTTGATGGGAGACCGCCTGGGAATACCAGGTGCTGTAAGCTCATTAACTTATTCCTCCAAAACGCAGTCGACGTTGCACTTTTATCATTTGAGAAAAAAAACGAGATACTTTCAATATTAATGTATTATGAAATGACAAAAACATATTGATAGATTTAAAAAGCAAAGCGTGGCAGAAATATTGCTCACGGCCACACCAGTCTGGTGACGCCGATCTCGCCAGATCTCGGAAGCTAAGCAGAGTCGGGCCTGGTTAGTACTTGATGGGAGACCGCCTGGGAATACCAGGTGCTGTAAGCTTTTAACTTATTCCTCCAAAACGCAGTCGACGTTGCACTTTTATCATTTGAGAAAGAAAAAACGAGATACTTTCAATATTAATGTTATGATGACAAAAAACATATTGATAGATTTAAAAGCAAAGCGTGGCAGCAAATATTGCTCACGGCCACACCAGTCTGGTGACGCCCGATCTCGCCAGATCTCGAAGCTAAGCAGAGTCGGGCCTGGTTAGTACTTGATGGGAGACCGCCTGGGAATACCAGGTGCTGTAAGCTCTTTAACTTATTCCTCAAAACGCAGTCGACGTTGCACTTTTATCATTTGAGAAAAAAAAACGAGATACTTTCAATATTAATGTATTATGAAATGAAAAAAACATATTGATAGATTTAAAAAGCAAAGCGTGGCAGCAAATATTGCCTACGGCCACACCAGTCTGGTGACGCCCGATCTCGCAGATCTCGGAAGCTAAGCAGAGTCGGGCCTGGTTAGTACTTGATGGGAGACCGCCTGGGAATACCAGGTGCTGTAAGCTCATTAACTTTTCCTCCAAAACGCAGTCGACGCTGCACTTTTATCATTTGAGAAAGAAAAAAAACGAGATACTTTCAATATTAATGTATTATGAAATGACAAAAACATATTGATAGATTTAAAAAGCAAAGAGTGGCAGGAAATATTGCTCACGGCCACACCAGTCTGGTGACGCCCGATCTCGCAGATCTCGAAGCTAAGCAGAGTCGGGCCTGGTTAGTACTTGATGGGAGACCGCCTGGGAATACCAGGTGCTGTAAGCTCTTTTAACTTATTCCTCCAAAACGCAGTCGACGTTGCACTTTTTATCATTTGAGAAAAAAAAACGAGATACTTTCAATATTAATGTATTATGAAATGACAAAAAACATATTGATAGATTTAAAAAGCAAAGAGTGCAGCAAATATTGCCTACGGCCACACCAGTCTGGTGACGCCCGATCTCGCAGATCTCGGAAGCTACAGAGTCGGGCCTGGTTAGTACTTGATGGGAGACCGCCTGGGAATACCAGGTGCTGTAAGTTCTTCAACTTATTCCTCCAAAACGCAGTCGACGTTGCACTTTTATCATTTGAGAAAGAAAAAAACGAGATACTTTCAATATTAATGTTATATGAAAAAAAACATATTGATAGATTTAAAAAAGCAAAGCGTGGCAGCAAATATTGCCTACGGCCACACCAGTCTGGTGACGCCCGATCTCGACAGATCTCGAAGCTAAGCAGAGTCGGGCCTGGTTAGTACTTGATGGGAGACCGCCTGGGAATACCAGGTGCTGTAAGCTCTTTAACTTATTCCTCAAAACGCAGTCGACGTTGCACTTTTATCATTTGAGAAAGAAAAAACGAGATACTTTAAATATTAATGTATTATGAAAAAAACATATTGATAGATTTAAAACAGCAAAGCCTGGCAGCAAATATTGCCTACGGCCACACCAGTCTGGTGACGCCCGATCTCATCAGATCTCGGAAGCTAAGCAGAGTCGGGCCTGGTTAGTACTTGATGGGAGACCGCCTGGGAAATACCAGGTGCTGTAAGCTCTTTAACTTATTCCTCCAAAACGCAGTCGACGCACTTTTATCATTTGAGAAAGAAAAAAGAGATACTTTCAATATTAATGTATTATGAAATGACAAAAAACATATTGATAGATTTAAAAAGCAAAGAGTGGCAGGAAATATTGCCTACGGCCACACCAGTCTGGTGACGCCCGATCTCGCCAGATCTCGGAAGCTAAGCAGAGTCGGGCCTGGTTAGTACTTGATGGGAGACCGCCTGGGAATACCAGGTGCTGTAAGCTCTTAACTTATTCCTCAAAACGCAGTCGACGTTGCACTTTTTATCATTTGAGAAAGAAAAAACGAGATACTTTCAATATTAATGTATTATGAAATGACAAAAACATATTGATAGATTTAAAAGCAAAGCGTGGCAGCAAATTGCCTACGGCCACACCAGTCTGGTGACGCCCGATCTCGCCAGATCTCGGAAGCTAAGCAGAGTCGGGCCTGGTTAGTACTTGATGGGAGACCGCCTGGGAATACCAGGTGCTGTAAGCTTTAACTTATTCCTCCAAAACGCAGTCGACGTTGCACTTTTTATCATTTGAGAAAAAAAAAAGAGATACTTTCAATTAATGTATTATGAAATGACAAAAAAACATATTGATAGATTTAAAAAAGCAAAGCGTGGCAGCAAATATTGCCTCACGGCCACACCAGTCTGGTGACGCCTCGATCTCGCCAGATCTCGGAAGCTAAGCAGAGTCGGGCCTGGTTAGTACTTGGATGGGAGACCGCCTGGGAATACCAGGTGCTGTAAGCTCTTAACTTATTCCTCAAACGCAGTCGACGTTGCACTTTTATCATTTGAGAAAGAAAAACGAGATACTTTCAATATTAATGTATTATGAAATGACAAAAACATATTGATAGATTTAAAAAGCAAAGCGTGGCAGCAAATATTGCCTACGGCCACACCAGTCTGGTGACACCCGATCTCGCAGATCTCGAAGCTAAGCAGAGTCGGGCCTGGTTAGTACTTGATGGGAGACCGCCTGGGGAATACCAGGTGCTGTAAGCTCGTTAACTTATTCCTCAAAAACGCAGTCGACGTCGCACTTTTATCATTTGAGAAAGAAACAAAAACGAGATACTTTCAATATTAATGTATTATGAAAAAAAAACATATTGATAGATTTAAAAGCAAAGCGTGGCAGCAAATATTGCCTACGGCCACACCATTCTGGTGACACCCGATCTCGCCAGATCTCGAAGCTAAGCAGAGTCGGGCCTGGTTAGTACTTGATGGGAGACCGCCTGGGAATACCAGGTGCTGTATTAACTTATAACTTATTCCTCCAAAATCTAGTCGACGCAGCACTTTTTTATCATTTGAGAAAGAAAAAAACGAGATACTTTCAATATTAATGTATTATGAAATGACAAAAACATATTGATAGATTTAAAAGCAAAGCGTGGCAGCAATATTGCCTACGGCCACACCAGTCTGGTGACGCCCGATCTCGCCAGATCTCGAAGCTAAGCAGAGTCGGGCCTGGTTAGTACTTGATGGGAGACCGCCTGGGAATACCAGGTGCTGTAAGTTTTAACTTATTCCTCAAAAACGCAGTCGACGTTGCACTTTTATCATTTGAGAAAGAAAAAACGAGATACTTTCAATATTAATGTATTATGAAAAAAAACATATTGATAGATTTAAAAGCAAAGTGGCAGAAATATTGCCTACGGCCACACCAGTCTGGTGACGCCCGATCTCGCCAGATCTCGAAGCTAAGCAGAGTCGGGCCTGGTTAGTACTTGATGGGAGACCGCCTGGGAATACCAGGGTGTAAGCTCAAACTTTTTTCCTCCAAACGCAGTCGACGTTGCACTTTTATCATTTGAGAAAAAAAAAAACGAGATACTTTCAATATTAATGTATCATGAAATGACAAAAAACATATTGATAGATTTAAAAAGCAAAGCGTGGCAGCAAATATTGCCTACGGCCACACCAGTCTGGTGACGCCCGATCTCGCAGATCTCGAAGCTAAGCAGAGTCGGGCCTGGTTAGTACTTGATGGGAGACCGCCTGGGAATACCAGGTGCTGTAAGTTCTTAACTTATTCCTCCAAAACGCAGTCGACGTTGCACTTTTATCATTTGAGAAAAAAAACGAGATACTTTCAATATTAATGTATGAAATGACAAAAACATATTGATAGATTTAAAAAGCAAAGCGTGGCAGCAAATATTGCTTCACGGCCACACCAGTCTGGTGACGCCCATCTCGCCACAGATCTCGGAAGCTAAGCAGAGTCGGGCCTGGTTAGTACTTGATGGAGACCGCCTGGGAATACCAGGTGCTGTAAGTTTAACTTATTCCTCAAAACAAAACGCAGTCGACGTTGCACTTTTTATCATTTGAGAAAAAAAACGAGATACTTTCAATATTAATGTATTATGAAATGACAAAAAAACATATTGATAGATTTAAAAGCAAAGCGTGGCAGCAAATATTGCTACGGGCCACACCAGTCTGGTGACGCCCGATCTCGCCAGATCTCCAAAGAAGCTAAGCAGAGTCGGGCCTGGTTAGTACTTGATGGGAGACCGCCTGGGAATACCAGGTGCTGTAAGCTCATTAACTTATTCCTCCAAAACGCAGTCGGCGCTGCACTTTTTATCATTTGAGAAAAAAACGAGATACTTTCAATATTAATGTATGAAATGAAAAAAACATATTGATAGATTTAAAAAGCAAAAGCGCAGCAAATATTGCCTACGGCCACACCAGTCTGGTGACGCCCGATCTCACAGATCTCGAAGCTAGCAGAGTCGGGCCTGGTTAGTACTTGGATGGGAGACCGCCTGGGAATACCAGGTGCTGTAAGCTCATTAACTTATTCCTCCAAAACGCAGTCGACGCTGCACTTTTTATCATTTGAGAAAAAAAAACGAGATACTTTCAATATTAATGTATTATGAAAAAAAAACATATTGATAGATTTAAAAAAGCAAAGAGTGGCAGAAATATTGCCTACGGCCACACCAGTCTGGTGACGCCCGATCTCGCCAGATCTCGAAGCTACAGAGTCGGGCCTGGTTAGTACTTGATGGGAGACCGCCTGGGAATACCAGGTGCTGTAAGCTCTGTAACTTATTCCTCCAAAACGCCGTCCACGTTGCACTTTTATCATTTGAGAAAAAAAAAAGAGATACTGGCAATATTAATGTATTATGAAATGACAAAAAACATATTGATAGATTTAAAAAGCAAAGGTGGTAGCAAATATTGCTCACGGCCACACCAGTTTGGTGACGCCCGATCCCAGATCTCGGAAGCTAAGCAGAGTCGGGCCTGGTTAGTACTTGATGGGAGACCGCCTGGGAATACCAGGTGCTGTAAGCTCTGTGTTTTTAACTTATTCCTCCAAAAATGCAGTCGACGCTGCACCCTTTTTATCATTTGAGAAAGAAAAAAACGAGATACTTTCAATATTAATGTATTATGAAATGACAAAAAACATATTGATAGATTTAAAAGCAAAGAGTGGCAGCAAAAAAATTGATTGCTCACGGCCACACCAGTTCAGGACGCCCGATCTCGGCCAGATCTCGAAGCTAAGCAGAGTCGGGCCTGGTTAGTACTTGATGGGAGACCGCCTGGGAATACCAGGTGCTGTAAGCTTTAACTTATTCCTCCAAAAAACGCAGTCGACGTTGCACTTTTCTCGTTTGAGAAAGAAAAAACGAGATACTTTCAATATTAATGTATTATGAATGACAAAAAACATATTGATAGATTTAAAAAGCAAAGCGTGGCAGCAAATATTGCCCACGGCCACACCAGTCTGGTGACGCCCGATCTCGGCCAGATCTCGGAAGCTAAGAGTCGGGCCTGGTTAGTACTTGATGGGAGACCGCCTGGGAATACCAGGTGCTGTAAGTTAACTTATTCCTCCAAAACGCAGTCGACGTTGCACTTTTTATCATTTGAGAAAAAAACAAAAGAGAGACTTTCAATATTAATGTATTATGAAAAAAAAAACATATTGATAGATTTAAAAAGCAAAGCTGG
>JAYMGU010000455.1:0-22963 GCA_036178185.1 Liparis tanakae | reverse complement strand
CATGAATACCTGATGCTTTCATCACTTTACTGC
Organism: Liparis tanakae; assembly: GCA_036178185.1. Taxonomy (NCBI): domain Eukaryota; kingdom Metazoa; phylum Chordata; class Actinopteri; order Perciformes; family Liparidae; genus Liparis; species Liparis tanakae. Next base: position 22,930 of record JAYMGU010000455.1, on the reverse strand, counting down.
CTCAAAGCAGCAACATCTTGTTTTTATGCTCTTAAACTGATTTTCAGCCCGCAGAGAGACCAAAAGTGGATTTTTAAAACAAAACCCTTTTTTCTGGGTTTTTCAGCAAAGAAAGTGTCTTAGGACACACTTCTTACAAGTTTGATGACATTTTCATGAATACCTGATGCTTTCATAACTTTACTCCCTCAAAGCAGCAACATCTTGTTTTATGCTCTTAAACTGATTTTTAGACCGTAGAGACACCAAAAGTGGATTTTCCTAAAAAAACCTTTTTTCTGGGTTTTCAACCAAAGAAAGTGTCTAGGACACACTTCTTACAAGTTTGATGACATTTTCATGAATACCTGATGCTTTCATCACTTTACTGCCTCAAAGCAGCAACATCTTGTTTTTATGCTCTTAAACTGATTTCCAGCCCGCAGAGAGACCAAAAGTGGATTTTACTAAACAAAACCTTTTTTGGGGGTTTTCAACCAAAGAAAGTGTCTCAGGACACAATTCTTACAAGTTTGATGACATTTTCATGAATACCTGATGCTTTCATCACTTTGCTGCCTCAAAGCAGCAACATCTTGTTTTATGCTCTTAAACTGATTTTCAGCCCCAGAGAGACCAAAAAGTGATTTTTACTAAACAAAACCTTTTTATGGGTTTTCAAAAAGAAAGTGTCTTAGGACACACTTACAAAGTTTGATGACATTTTCATGAATACCTGATGCTTTCATCACTTTACTACTGCCTCAAAGCAGCAACATCTTGTTTTATATCTTAAACTGATTTTAGCCCAAGAGAGACCAAAAGTGGATTTTACTAAACAAAACCTTTTTATGGGTTTTCAACCAAAGAAAGTGTCTTAGGACACACTTCTTACAAGTTTGATGACATTTTCATGAATACCTGATGCTTTCATCACTTTACTGCCTCAAAGCAGCAACATCTTGTTTTTATGCTCTTAAACTGATTTTCAGCCCGCAGAGACCAAAAGTGGATTTTACTAAACAAAACCTTTTTGGGGGGTTTTCAACCAAAGAAAGTGTCTTAGGACACACTTCTTACAAGTTTGATGACATTTTCATGAATACCTGATGCTTTCATCACTTTACTGCCTCAAAGCAGCAACATCTTGTTTTTATGCTCTTAAACTGATTTTCAGCCCGCAGAGAGACCAAAAAGTGGATTTTACTAAACAAAAACCTTTTTTGGGGGTTTTCAAAAAGAAAAGAAAGTGTCTTAGGACACACTTCTTACAGTTTGATGACATTTTCATGAATACCTGATGCTTTCATCACTTTACTGCCTCAAAGCAGCAACATCTTGTTTTTATGCTCTTAAACTGATTTTCAGCCCGCAGAGAGACCAAAAGTGGATTTTACTAAACAAAACCTTTTTTCTGGGTTTTCAAGCAAAGAAAGTGTCTTAGGACACACTTCTTACAAGTTTGATGACATTTTCATGAATACCTGATGCTTTCATCACTTTACTGCCTCAAAGCAGCAACATCTTGTTTTTATGCTCTTAAACTGATTTTCAGCCCGCAGAGAGACCAAAAGTGGATTTTACTAAACAAAACCTTTTTGGGGGGTTTTCAAGCAAAGAAAGTGTCTTAGGACACACTTCTTACAAGTTTGATGACATTTTCATGAATACCTGATGCTTTCATCACTTTTACTGCCTCAAAGCAGCAACATCTTGTTTTATGCTCTTAAACTGATTTTTCAGCCCGCAGAGAGACCAAAAGTGGATTTTACTAAACAAAACCTTTTTTTCTGGGTTTTCAACCAAAGAAAGTGTCTTAGGACACACTTCTTACAAGTTTGATGACATTTTCATGAATACCTGATGCTTTCATCACTTTACTGCCTCAAAGCAGCAACATCTTGTTTTTATGCTCTTAAACTGATTTTCAGCCCGCAGAGAGACCAAAAGTGGATTTTACTAAACAAAACCTTTTTTCTGGGTTTTCAACCAAAGAAAGTGTCTTAGGACACACTTCTTACAAGTTTGATGACATTTTCATGAATACCTGATGCTTTCATCACTTTACTGCCTCAAAGCAGCAACATCTTGTTTTTATGCTCTTAAACTGATTTTCAGCCCGCAGAGAGACCAAAAGTGGATTTTACTAAACAAAACCTTTTTGGGGGGTTTTCAAGCAAAGAAAGTGTCTTAGGACACACTTCTTACAAGTTTGATGACATTTTCATGAATACCTGATGCTTTCATCACTTTACTGCCTCAAAGCAGCAACATCTTGTTTTTATGCTCTTAAACTGATTTTCAGCCCGCAGAGAGACCAAAAGTGGATTTTACTAAACAAAACCTTTTTTCTGGGTTTTCAACCAAAGAAAGTGTCTTAGGACACACTTCTTACAAGTTTGATGACATTTTCATGAATACCTGATGCTTTCATCACTTTACTGCCTCAAAGCAGCAACATCTTGTTTTTATGCTCTTAAACTGATTTTCAGCCCGCAGAGAGACCAAAAGTGGATTTTACTAAACAAAACCTTTTTTTCTGGGTTTTCAACCAAAGAAAGTGTCTTAGGACACACTTCTTACAAGTTTGATGACATTTTCATGAATACCTGATGCTTTCATCACTTTACTGCCTCAAAGCAGCAACATCTTGTTTTATGCTCTTAAACTGATTTTCAGCCCGCAGAGAGACCAAAAGTGGATTTTACTAAACAAAACCTTTTTTCTGGGTTTTCAACCAAAGAAAGTGTCTTAGGACACACTTCTTACAAGTTTGATGACATTTTCATGAATACCTGATGCTTTCATCACTTTACTGCCTCAAAGCAGCAACATCTTGTTTTATGCTCTTAAACTGATTTTCAGCCCGCAGAGAGACCAAAAGTGGATTTTACTAAACAAAACCTTTTTGGGGGGTTTTCAAGCAAAGAAAGTGTCTTAGGACACACTTCTTACAAGTTTGATGACATTTTCATGAATACCTGATGCTTTCATCACTTTACTGCCTCAAAGCAGCAACATCTTGTTTTTATGCTCTTAAACTGATTTTCAGCCCGCAGAGAGACCAAAAGTGGATTTTACTAAACACAACCTTTTTTCTGGGTTTTCAACCAAAGAAAGTGTCTTAGGACACACTTCTTAAGTTTGATGACATTTTCATGAATACCTGATGCTTTCATCACTTTACTGCCTCAAAGCAGCAACATCTTGTTTTTATGCTCTTAAACTGATTTTCAGCCCGCAGAGAGACCAAAAGTGGATTTTACTAAACAAAACCTTTTTCTGGGTTTTCAACCAAAGAAAGTGTCTTAGGACACACTTCTTACAAGTTTGATGACATTTTCATGAATACCTGATGCTTTCATCACTTTACTGCCTCAAAGCAGCAACATCTTGTTTTTATGCTCTTAAACTGATTTTCAGCCCAAGCAGAGAGACCAAAGTGGATTTTACTAAACAAAAACCTTTTTGGGGTTTTCAAAGAAAAAGTGTCTTAGGACACACTTCTTACAAGTTTGATGACATTTTCATGAATACCTGATGCTTTCATCACTTTACTGCCTCAAAGCAGCAACATCTTGTTTTTATGCTCTTAAACTGATTTTTCAGCCCGCAGAGAGACCAAAAGTGGATTTTACTAAACAAAACCTTTTCTGGGTTTTTCAACAAAGAAAGTGTCTTAGGACACACTTCTTACAAGTTTGATGACATTTTCATGAATACCTGATGCTTTCATCACTTTACTGCCTCAAAGCAGCAACATCTTGTTTTTATGCTCTTAAACTGATTTTCAGCCCGCAGAGAGACCAAAAGTGGATTTTACTAAACAAAACCTTTTGGGGGTTTTCAAGCAAAGAAAGTGTCTTAGGACACACTTCTTACAAGTTTGATGACATTTTCATGAATACCTGATGCTTTCATCACTTTACTGCCTCAAAGCAGCAACATCTTGTTTTTATGCTCTTAAACTGATTTTCAGCCCGCAGAGACCAAAAGTGGATTTTACTAAACAAAACCTTTTTTCTGGGTTTTCAACCAAAGAAAGTGTCTTAGGACACACTTCTTACAAGTTTGATGACATTTTCATGAATACCTGATGCTTTCATCACTTTACTGCCTCAAAGCAGCAACATCTTGTTTTTATGCTCTTAAACTGATTTTCAGCCCAGAGAGACCAAAAGTGGATTTTACTAAACAAAACCTTTTTTTCTGGGTTTTCACAAAGAAAGTGTCTTAGGACACACTTCTTACAAGTTTGATGACATTTTCATGAATACCTGATGCTTTCATCACTTTACTGCCTCAAAGCAGCAACATCTTGTTTTATGCTCTTAAACTGATTTTCAGCCCGCAGAGAGACCAAAGTGGATTTTACTAAACAAAACCTTTTGGGGTTTTCAAGCAAAGAAAGTGTCTTAGGACACACTTCTTACAAGTTTGATGACATTTTCATGAATACCTGATGCTTTCATCACTTTACTGCCTCAAAGCAGCAACATCTTGTTTTTATGCTCTTAAACTGATTTTCAGCCCGCAGAGAGACCAAAGTGGATTTTACTAAACAAAACCTTTTTGGGGTTTTCAACCAAAGAAAGTGTCTTAGGACACACTTCTTACAAGTTTGATGACATTTTCATGAATACCTGATGCTTTCATCACTTTACTGCCTCAAAGCAGCAACATCTTGTTTTATGCTCTTAAACTGATTTTTCAGCCCGCAGAGAGACCAAAAGTGGATTTTACTAAACAAAACCTTTTTGGGGTTTTTTCAAGCAAACAAAGTGTCTTAGGACACACTTCTTACAAGTTTGATGACATTTTCATGAATACCTGATGCTTTCATCACTTTACTGCCTCAAAGCAGCAACATCTTGTTTTATGCTCTTAAACTGATTTTCAGCCCGCAGAGAGACCAAAAGTGGATTTTACTAAACAAAACCTTTTTGGGGTTTTCAACCAAAGAAAGTGTCTTAGGACACACTTCTTACAAGTTTGATGACATTTTCATGAATACCTGATGCTTTCATCACTTTTACTGCCTCAAAGCAGCAACATCTTGTTTTTATGCTCTTAAACTGATTTTCAGCCCGCAGAGAGACCAAAAGTGGATTTTACTAAACAAAACCTTTTTTTCTGGTTTTCAACCAAAGAAAGTGTCTTAGACACACTTCTTACAAGTTTGATGACATTTTCATGAATACCTGATGCTTTCATCACTTTACTGCCTCAAAGCAGCAACATCTTGTTTTTATGCTCTTAAACTGATTTTTCAGCCCGCAGAGAGACCAAAAGTGGATTTTACTAAACAAAACCTTTTGGGGGTTTTCAACCAAAGAAAGTGTCTTAGGACACACTTCTTTCAAGTTTGATGACATTTTCATGAATACCTGATGCTTTCATCACTTTACTGCCTCAAAGCAGCAACATCTTGTTTTTATGCTCTTAAACTGATTTTCAGCCCGCAGAGAGACCAAAAGTGGATTTTACTAAACAAAACCTTTTATGGGTTTTCAACCAAAGAAAGTGTCTTAGGACACACTTCTACAAGTTTGATGACATTTTCATGAATACCTGATGCTTTCATCACTTTACTGCCTCAAAGCAGCAACATCTTGTTTTTATGCTCTTAAACTGATTTTCAGCCCGCAGAGAGACCAAAAGTGGATTTTACTAAACAAAACCTTTTTCTGGGTTTTCAACCAAGAAAGTGTCTTAGGACACACTTCTTACAAGTTTGATGACATTTTCATGAATACCTGATGCTTTCATCACTTTACTGCCTCAAAGCAGCAACATCTTGTTTTATGCTCTTAAACTGATTTTCAGCCCGAGAGAGACCAAAAGTGGATTTTACTAAACAAAACCTTTTGGGGGTTTCTTTTGCAAAGAAAGTGTCTTAGGACACACTTCTACAAGTTTGATGACATTTTCATGAATACCTGATGCTTTCATCACTTTACTGCCTCAAAGCAGCAACATCTTGTTTTTATGCTCTTAAACTGATTTTCAGCCCGTCAGAGAGACCAAAAGTGGATTTTACTAAACAAAACCTTTTTGGGGTTTTTCACAAAGAAAGTGTCTTAGGACACACTTCTTACAAGTTTGATGACATTTTCATGAATACCTGATGCTTTCATCACTTTACTGCCTCAAAGCAGCAACATCTTGTTTTTATGCTCTTAAACTGATTTTCAGCCCGCAGAGAGACCAAAAGTGGATTTTACTAAACAAAACCTTTTTTCTGGGTTTTCAACCAAAGAAAGTGTCTTAGGACACACTTCTACAAGTTTGATGACATTTTCATGAATACCTGATGCTTTCATCACTTTACTGCCTCAAAGCAGCAACATCTTGTTTTTATGCTCTTAAACTGATTTTCAGCCCGCAGAGAGACCCAAAGTGGATTTTACTAAACAAAACCTTTTTGGGGGGTTTTCAAGCAAAGAAAGTGTCTTAGGACACACTTACAAGTTTGATGACATTTTCATGAATACCTGATGCTTTCATCACTTTACTGCCTCAAAGCAGCAACATCTTGTTTTTATGCTCTTAAACTGATTTTCAGCCCGCAGAGAGACCAAAAGTGGATTTTACTAAACAAAACCTTTTTTTCTGGGTTTTCAACTAAAGAAAGTGTCTTAGGACACACTTCTTACAAGTTTGATGACATTTTCATGAATACCTGATGCTTTCATCACTTTACTGCCTCAAAGCAGCAACATCTTGTTTTATGCTCTTAAACTGATTTTCAGCCCGCAGAGAGACCAAAAGTGGATTTTACTAAACAAAACCTTTTTGGGGGTTTTCAAAGAAAGTGTCTTAGGACACACTTCTTACAAGTTTGATGACATTTTCATGAATACCTGATGCTTTCATCACTTTACTGCCTCAAAGCAGCAACATCTTGTTTTTATGCTCTTAAACTGATTTTCAGCCCAAGAGAGACCAAAAGTGGATTTTACTAAACAAAACCATTTTTTCTGGGTTTTTCAACCAAAGAAAGTGTCTTAGGACACACTTACAAGTTTGATGACATTTTCATGAATACCTGATGCTTTCATCACTTTACTGCCTCAAAGCAGCAACATCTTGTTTTATGCTCTTAAACTGATTTTCAGCCCGCAGAGAGACCAAAAGTGGATTTTACTAAACAAAACCTTTTTTCTGGTTTTCAACCAAAGAAAGTGTCTTAGGACACACTTCTTACAAGTTTGATGACATTTTCATGAATACCTGATGCTTTCATCACTTTACTGCCTCAAAGCAGCAACATCTTGTTTTTATGCTCTTAAACTGATTTTCAGCCCGCAGAGAGACCAAAAGTGGATTTTACTAAACAAAACCTTTTTTTCTGGTTTTTCAACCAAAGAAAGTGTCTTAGGACACACTTCTTACAAGTTTGATGACATTTTCATGAATACCTGATGCTTTCATCACTTTACTGCCTCAAAGCAGCAACATCTTGTTTTTATGCTCTTAAACTGATTTTCAGCCCGCAGAGAGACCAAAAGTGGATTTTACTAAACAAAACCTTTTTGGGGGGTTTTCAAGCAAAGAAAGTGTCTTAGGACACACTTCTTACAAGTTTGATGACATTTTCATGAATACCTGATGCTTTCATCACTTTACTGCCTCAAAGCAGCAACATCTTGTTTTTATGCTCTTAAACTGATTTTCAGCCCGCAGAGAGACCAAAGTGGATTTTACTAAACAAAACCTTTTTGGGGTTTGCAAAGAAAGTGTCTTAGGACACACTCTTACAAGTTTGATGACATTTTCATGAATACCTGATGCTTTCATCACTTTACTGCCTCAAAGCAGCAACATCTTGTTTTTATGCTCTTAAACTGATTTTCAGCCCGCAGAGAGACCAAAAGTGGATTTTACTAAACAAAACCTTTTTTATGGGTTTTCAACCAAAGAAAGTGTCTTAGGACACACTTCTTACAAGTTTGATGACATTTTCATGAATACCTGATGCTTTCATCACTTTACTGCCTCAAAGCAGCAACATCTTGTTTTTATGCTCTTAAACTGATTTTCAGCCCGCAGAGAGACCAAAAGTGGATTTTACTAAACAAAACCATTTTTATGGGTTTTCAACCAAAGAAAGTGTCTTAGGACACACTTCTTACAAGTTTGATGACATTTTCATGAATACCTGATGCTTTCATCACTTTACTGCCTCAAAGCAGCAACATCTTGTTTTATGCTCTTAAACTGATTTTCAGCCCGCAGAGAGACCAAAAGTGGATTTTACTAAACAAAACCTTTTTTCTGTTTCAACCAAAGAAAGTGTCTAGGACACACTTCTTCTACAAGTTTGATGACATTTTCATGAATACCTGATGCTTTCATCACTTTACTGCCTCAAAGCAGCAACATCTTGTTTTTATGCTCTTAAACTGATTTTTCAGCCCGCAGAGAGACCAAAAGTGGATTTACTAAACAAAACCTTTTTTCTGGTTTTCAACCAAAGAAAGTGTCTTAGGACACACTTCTTACAAGTTTGATGACATTTTCATGAATACCTGATGCTTTTCATCACTTTACTGCCTCAAAGCAGCAACATCTTGTTTTTATGCTTTTAAACTGATTTCCAGCCCGCAGAGAGACCAAAAGTGGATTTTTACTAAACAAAACCTTTTTGGGGGGTTTTCAAGCAAAGAAAGTGTCTTAGGACACACTTCTTACAAGTTTGATGACATTTTCATGAATACCTGATGCTTTCATCACTTTACTGCCTCAAAGCAGCAACATCTTGTTTTTATGCTCTTAAACTGATTTTCAGCCCGCAGAGAGACCAAAAGTGGATTTTACTAAACAAAACCATTTTTTCTGGGTTTTCAACCAAAGAAAGTGTCTTAGGACACACTTCTTACAAGTTTGATGACATTTTCATGAATACCTGATGCTTTCATCACTTTACTGCCTCAAAGCAGCAACATCTTGTTTTTATGCTCTTAAACTGATTTTCAGCCCGCAGAGAGACCAAAAGTGGATTTTACTAAACAAAACCTTTTTTCTGGGTTTTCAACCAAAGAAAGTGTCTTAGGACACACTTCTTACAAGTTTGATGACATTTTCATGAATACCTGATGCTTTCATCACTTTACTGCCTCAAAGCAGCAACATCTTGTTTTTATGCTCTTAAACTGATTTTCAGCCCGCAGAGAGACCAAAAGTGGATTTTACTAAACAAAACCTTTTTTTCTGGGTTTTCAAGCAAAGAAAGTGTCTTAGGACACACTTCTTACAAGTTTGATGACATTTTCATGAATACCTGATGCTTTCATCACTTTACTGCCTCAAAGCAGCAACATCTTGTTTTTATGCTCTTAAACTGATTTTCAGCCCGCAGAGAGACCAAAAGTGGATTTTACTAAACAAAACCTTTTTGGGGGGTTTTCAAGCAAAGAAAGTGTCTTAGGACACACTTCTTACAAGTTTGATGACATTTTCATGAATACCTGATGCTTTCATCACTTTACTGCCTCAAAGCAGCAACATCTTGTTTTTATGCTCTTAAACTGATTTTCAGCCCGTAGAGACCAAAAGTGGATTTTACTAAACAAAACCTTTTTGGGGGGTTTTCAACCAAAGAAAGTGTCTTAGGACACACTTCTTACAAGTTTGATGACATTTTCATGAATACCTGATGCTTTCATCACTTTACTGCCTCAAAGCAGCAACATCTTGTTTTTATGCTCTTAAACTGATTTTCAGCCCGCAGAGAGACCAAAAGTGGATTTTACTAAACAAAACCTTTTTTTCTGGGTTTTCAACCAAAGAAAGTGTCTTAGGACACACTTCTTACAAGTTTGATGACATTTTCATGAATACCTGATGCTTTCATCACTTTACTGCCTCAAAGCAGCAACATCTGTTTTTATGCTCTTAAACTGATTTTCAGCCCGCAGAGAGACCAAAAGTGGATTTTACTAAACAAAACCTTTTTTTCTGTTTTCAACCAAAGAAAGTGTCTTAGGACACACTTCCTACAAGTTTGATGACATTTTCATGAATACCTGATGCTTTCATCACTTTACTGCCTCAAAGCAGCAACATCTTGTTTTTATGCTCTTAAACTGATTTTCAGCCCGCAGAGAGACCAAAAGTGGATTTTACTAAACAAAACCTTTTTGGGGGGTTTTCAAGCAAAGAAAGTGTCTTAGGACACACTTCTTACAAGTTTGATGACATTTTCATGAATACCTGATGCTTTCATCACTTTACTGCCTCAAAGCAGCAACATCTTGTTTTTATGCTCTTAAACTGATTTTCAGCCCGCAGAGAGACCAAAAGTGGATTTTACTAAACAAAACCTTTTTTTCTGGGTTTTCAACCAAAGAAAGTGTCTTAGGACACACTTCTTACAAGTTTGATGACATTTTCATGAATACCTGATGCTTTCATCACTTTACTGCCTCAAAGCAGCAACATCTTGTTTTTATGCTCTTAAACTGATTTTCAGCCCGCAGAGAGACCAAAAGTGGATTTTACTAAACAAAACCTTTTTGGGGGGTTTTCAAGCAAAGAAAGTGTCTTAGGACACACTTCTTATAAGTTTGATGACATTTTCATGAATACCTGATGCTTTCATCACTTTACTGCCTCAAAGCAGTAACATCTTGTTTTTATGCTCTTAAACTGATTTTCAGCCCGCAGAGAGACCAAAAGTGTTTTTTACTAAACAAAACCTTTTTTATGGGTTTTCAACCAAAGAAAGTGTCTTAGGACACACTTCTTACAAGTTTGATGACATTTTCATGAATACCTGATGCTTTCATCACTTTACTGCCTCAAAGCAGCAACATCTTGTTTTTATGCTCTTAAACTGATTTTCAGCCCGCAGAGAGACCAAAAGTGGATTTTACTAAACAAAACCTTTTTTTCTGGGTTTTCAACCAAAGAAAGTGTCTCAGGACACACTTCTTAAGTTTGATGACATTTTCATGAATACCTGATGCTTTCATCACTTTACTGCCTCAAAGCAGCAACATCTTGTTTTTATGCTCTTAAACTGATTTTCAGCCCGCAGAGAGACCAAAAGTGGATTTTACTAAACAAAACCTTTTGGGGGTTTTCAAGCAAAGAAAGTGTCTTAGGACACACTTCTTACAAGTTTGATGACATTTTCATGAATACCTGATGCTTTCATCACTTTACTGCCTCAAAGCAGCAACATCTTGTTTTTATGCTCTTAAACTGATTTTCAGCCCGCAGAGAGACCAAAAGTGGATTTTACTAAACAAAACCTTTTTTCTGGGTTTTCAACCAAAGAAAGTGTCTTAGGACACACTTCTTACAAGTTTGATGACATTTTCATGAATACCTGATGCTTTTCATCACTTTACTGCCTCAAAGCAGCAACATCTTGTTTTTATGCTCTTAAACTGATTTTCAGCCCGCAGAGAGACCAAAAGTGGATTTTACTAAACAAAACCTTTTTGGGGGGTTTTCAAGCAAAGAAAGTGTCTTAGGACACACTTCTTACAAGTTTGATGACATTTTCATGAATACCTGATGCTTTCATCACTTTACTGCCTCAAAGCAGCAACATCTTGTTTTTATGCTCTTAAACTGATTTTCAGCCCGCAGAGAGACCAAAAGTGGATTTTACTAAACAAAACCATTTTTATGGGTTTTCAACCAAAGAAAGTGTCTTAGGACACACTTCTTACAAGTTTGATGACATTTTCATGAATACCTGATGCTTTCATCACTTTACTGCCTCAAAGCAGCAACATCTTGTTTTTATGCTCTTAAACTGATTTTCAGCCCGCAGAGAGACCAAAAGTGGATTTTACTAAACAAAACCTTTTTGGGGTTTTCAACCAAAGAAAGTGTCTTAGGACACACTTCTTACAAGTTTGATGACATTTTCATGAATACCTGATGCTTTCATCACTTTACTGCCTCAAAGCAGCAACATCTTGTTTTTATGCTCTTAAACTGATTTTCAGCCCGCAGAGAGACCAAAAGTGGATTTTACTAAACAAAACCATTTTTATGGGTTTTCAACCAAAGAAAGTGTCTTAGGACACACTTTTTACAAGTTTGATGACATTTTCATGAATACCTGATGCTTTCATCACTTTACTGCCTCAAAGCAGCAACATCTTGTTTTTATGCTCTTAAACTGATTTTCAGCCCGCAGAGAGACCAAAAGTGGATTTTACTAAACAAAACCTTTTTTCTGGGTTTTCAACCAAAGAAAGTGTCTAAGACACACTTCTTACAAGTTTGATGACATTTTCATGAATACCTGATGCTTTCATCACTTTACTGCCTCAAAGCAGCAACATCTTGTTTTATGCTCTTAAACTGATTTTCAGCCCGCAGAGAGACCAAAAGTGGATTTTACTAAACAAAACCTTTTTTTCTGGTTTTAACCAAAGAAAGTGTCTTAGGACACACTTCTACAAGTTTGATGACATTTTCATGAATACCTGATGCTTTCATCACTTTACTGCCTCAAAGCAGCAACATCTTGTTTTATGCTCTTAAACTGATTTTCAGCCCGCAGAGAGACCAAAAGTGGATTTTACTAAACAAAACCTTTTTCTCTGGGTTTTCAACCAAAGAAAGTGTCTTAGGACACACTTCTTACAAGTTTGATGACATTTTCATGAATACCTGATGCTTTCATCACTTTACTGCCTCAAAGCAGCAACATCTTGTTTTATGCTCTTAAACTGATTTTCAGCCCGCAGAGAGACCAAAAGTGGATTTTACTAAACAAAACCTTTTTTCTGGGTTTTAAAACCAAAGAAAGTGTCTCAGGACACACTTACAAGTCTGATGACATTTTCATGAATACCTGATGCTTTCATCACTTTACTGCCTCAAAGCAGCAACATCTTGTTTTTATGCTCTTAAACTGACTTTCAGCCCGCAGAGAGACCAAAAGTGGATTTTACTAAACAAAACCTTTTTTCTGGTTTTCAACCAAAGAAAGTGTCTTAGGACACACTTCTTACAAGTTTGATGACATTTTCATGAATACCTGATGCTTTTCATCACTTTACTGCCTCAAAGCAGCAACATCTTGTTTTTATGCTCTTAAACTGATTTTCAGCCCGCAGAGAGACCAAAAATGGATTTTACTAAACAAAACCTTTTGGGGGGGTTTTCAAGCAAAGAAAGTGTCTTAGGACACACTTCTTACAAGTTTGATGACATTTTCATGAATACCTGATGCTTTCATCACTTTACTGCCTCAAAGCAGCAACATCTTGTTTTTATGCTCTTTAACTGATTTTCAGCCCGCAGAGAGACCAAAAGTGGATTTTACTAAACAAAACCTTTTTTCTGGGTTTTCAACCAAAGAAAGTGTCTTAGGACACACTTCTTACAAGTTTGATGACATTTTCATGAATACCTGATGCTTTCATCACTTTACTGCCTCAAAGCAGCAACATCTTGTTTTTATGCTCTTAAACTGATTTTCAGCCCGCAGAGAGACCAAAAGTGGATTTTACTAAACAAAACCTCTTTTCTGGGTTTTCCACCAAAGAAAGTGTCTTAGGACACACTTACAAGTTTGATGACATTTTCATGAATACCTGATGCTTTCATCACTTTACTGCCTCAAAGCAGCAACATCTTGTTTGTATGCTCTTAAACTGATTTTCAACCCGCAGAGAGACCAAAAGTGGATTTTACTAAACAAAACCTTTTTTATGGGTTTTCAACCAAAGAAAGTGTCTTAGGACACACTTCTTACAAGTTTGATGACATTTTCATGAATACCTAATGCTTTCATCATCACTTTACTGCCTCAAAGCAGCAACATCTTGTTTTTATGCTCTTAAACTGATTTTCAGCCCGCAGAGAGACCAAAAGTGGATTTTACTAAACAAAACCTTTTTTTCTGGTTTTCAACCAAAGAAAGTGTCTAAGACACACTTCTTACAAGTTTGATGACATTTTCATGAATACCTGATGCTTTCATCACTTTACTGCCTCAAAGCAGCAACATCTTGTTTTTATGCTCTTAAACTGATTTTCAGCCCGCAGAGAGACCAAAAGTGGATTTTACTAAACAAAACCTTTTTCTGGGTTTTAACCAAAGAAAGTGTCTGAGGACACACTTCTTACAAGTTTGATGACATTTTCATGAATACCTGATGCTTTCATCACTTTACTGCCTCAAAGCAGCAACATCTTGTTTTATGCTCCTAAACTGATTTTCAGCCCGCAGAGAGACCAAAAGTGGATTTTACTAAACAAAACCTTTTTTCTGGGTTTTCAACCAAAGAAAGTGTCTTAGGACACACTTCTTACAAGTTTGATGACATTTTCATGAATACCTGATGCTTTCATCACTTTACTGCCTCAAAGCAGCAACATCTTGTTTTTATGCTCTTAAACTGATTTTCAGCCCGCAGAGAGACCAAAAGTGGATTTTACTAAACAAAACCTTTTTTCTGGTTTTCAACCAAAGAAAGTGTCTTAGGACACACTTCTTACAAGTTTGATGACATTTTCATGAATACCTGATGCTTTCATCACTTTACTGCCTCAAAGCAGCAACATCTTGTTTTTATGCTCTTAAACTGATTTTCAGCCCGCAGAGAGACCAAAAGTGGATTTTACTAAACAAAACCTTTTTGGGGGGTTTTCAAGCAAAGGAAGTGTCTTAGGACACACTTACAAGTTTGATGACATTTTCATGAATACCTGATGCTTTCATCACTTTACTGCCTCAAAGCAGCAACATCTTGTTTTTATGCTCTTAAACTGATTTTCAGCCCGCAGAGAGACCAAAAGTGGATTTTACTAAACAAAACCTTTTTTCTCGGTTTTCAACCAAAGAAGGTGTCTTAGGACACACTTACAAGTTTGATGACATTTTCATGAATACCTGATGCTTTTCATCACTTTACTGCCTCAAAGCAGCAACATCTTGTTTTTATGCTCTTAAACTGATTTTCAGCCCGCAGAGAGACCAAAAGTGGATTTTACTAAACAAAACCTTTTTGGGGGGTTTTCAAGCAAAGAAAGTGTCTTAGGACACACTTCTTACAAGTTTGATGACATTTTCATGAATACCTGATGCTTTCATCACTTTACTGCCTCAAAGCAGCAACATCTTGTTTTTATGCTCTTAAACTGATTTTCAGCCCGCAGAGAGACCAAAAGTGGATTTTACTAAACAAAACCATTTTTATGGGTTTTCAACCAAAGAAAGTGTCTAAGGACACACTTACAAGTTTGATGACATTTTCATGAATACCTGATGCTTTCATCACTTTACTGCCTCAAAGCAGCAACATCTTGTTTTTATGCTCTTAAACTGATTTTCAGCCCGCAGAGAGACCAAAAGTGGATTTTCCTAAACAAAACCTTTTTTCTGGTTTTCAAAGAAAGTGTCTTAGGACACACTTCTTACAAGTTTGATGACATTTTCATGAATACCTGATGCTTTCATCACTTTACTGCCTCAAAGCAGCAACATCTTGTTTTTATGCTCTTAAACTGATTTTCAGCCCGCAGAGAGACCAAAAGTGGATTTTACTAAACAAAACCATTTTTGGGGTTTTCACAAAGAAAGTGTCTTAGGACACACTTCTTACAAGTTTGATGACATTTTCATGAATACCTGATGCTTTCATCACTTTACTGCCTCAAAGCAGCAACATCTTGTTTTTATGCTCTTAAACTGATTTTCAGCCCGAGAGAGACCAAAAGTGGATTTTACTAAACAAAACCTTTTGGGGTTTTTAACCAAAGAAAGTGTCTTAGGACACACTTCTTACAAGTTTGATGACATTTTCATGAATACCTGATGCTTTCATCACTTTACTGCCTCAAAGCAGCAACATCTTGTTTTTATGCTCTTAAACTGATTTTCAGCCCGCAGAGAGACCAAAAGTGGATTTTACTAAACAAAACCTTTTTATGGGTTTTCAACCAAAGAAAGTGTCTTAGGACACACTTCTTACAAGTTTGATGACATTTTCATGAATACCTGATGCTTTCATCACTTTACTGCCTCAAAGCAGCAACATCTTGTTTTTATGCTCTTAAACTGATTTTCAGCCCGCAGAGAGACCAAAAGTGGATTTTACTAAACAAAACCTTTTTATGGGTTTTCAACCAAAGAAAGTGTCTTAGGACACACTTCTTACAAGTTTGATGACATTTTCATGAATACCTGATGCTTTCATCACTTTACTGCCTCAAAGCAGCAACATCTTGTTTTTATGCTCTTAAACTGATTTTCAGCCCGCAGAGAGACCAAAAGTGGATTTTACTAAACAAAACCTTTTTTCTGGGTTTTCCACCAAAGAAAGTGTCTTAGGACACACTTCTTACAAGTTTGATGACATTTTCATGAATACCTGATGCTTTCATCACTTTACTGCCTCAAAGCAGCAACATCTTGTTTTTATGCTCTTAAACTGATTTTCAGCCCGAGAGAGCCCAAAAGTGTATTTTATTAAACAAAACCTTTTTTTTCTGGGTTTTCAACCAAAGAAAGTGTCTTAGGACACACTTCTTACAAGTTTGATGACATTTTCATGAATACCTGATGCTTTCATCACTTTACTGCCTCAAAGCAGCAACATCTTGTTTTTATGCTCTTAAACTGATTTTCAGCCCGCAGAGAGACCAAAAGTGGATTTTACTAAACAAAACCTTTTTGGGGGGTTTTCAAGCAAAGAAAGTGTCTTAGGACACACTTCTTACAAGTTTGATGACATTTTCATGAATACCTGATGCTTTCATCACTTTACTGCCTCAAAGCAGCAACATCTTGTTTTTATGCTCTTAAACTGATTTTCAGCCCGCAGAGAGACCAAAAGTGGATTTTACTAAACAAAACCTTTTTTCTGGGTTTTCAACCAAAGAAAGTGTCTTAGGACACACTTCTTACAAGTTTGATGACATTTTCATGAATACCTGATGCTTTCATCACTTTACTGCCTCAAAGCAGCAACATCTTGTTTTTATGCTCTTAAACTGATTTTCAGCCCGCAGAGAGACCAAAAGTGGATTTTACTAAACAAAACCTTTTTTTCTGGGTTTTCACCAAAGAAAGTGTCTTAGGACACACTTACAAGTTTGATGACATTTTCATGAATACCTGATGCTTTCATCACTTTACTGCCTCAAAGCAGCAACATCTTGTTTTTATGCTCTTAAACTGATTTTCAGCCCGCAGAGAGACCAAAAGTGGATTTTACTAAACAAAACCTTTTTTCTGGTTCACCAAAGAAAGTGTCTTAGGACACACTTCTTACAAGTTTGATGACATTTTCATGAATACCTGATGCTTTCATCACTTTACTGCCTCAAAGCAGCAACATCTTGTTTTTATGCTCTTAAACTGATTTTCAGCCCGCAGAGAGACCAAAAGTGGATTTTACTAAACAAAACCTTTTTGGGGGGTTTTTCAAAGAAAGTGTCTTAGGACACACTTCTTACAAGTTTGATGACATTTTCATGAATACCTGATGCTTTCATCACTTTTACTGCCTCAAAGCAGCAACATCTTGTTTTATGCTCTTAAACTGATTTTCAGCCCGCAGAGAGACCAAAAGTGGATTTTACTAAACAAAACCTTTTTTTCTGGTTTTCAACCAAAGAAAGTGTCTAGGACACACTTCTTACAAGTTTGATGACATTTTCATGAATACCTGATGCTTTCATCACTTTACTGCCTCAAAGCAGCAACATCTTGTTTTTATGCTCTTAAACTGATTTTCAGCCCGAGAGAGACCAAAAGTGGATTTTACAAAACAAACCTTTTTGGGGGGTTTTCAACCAAAGAAAGTGTCTTAGGACACACTTCTTACAAGTTTGATGACATTTTCATGAATACCTGATGCTTTCATCACTTTACTGCCTCAAAGCAGCAACATCTTGTTTTTATGCTCTTAAACTGATTTTCAGCCCGCAGAGAGACCAAAAGTGGATTTTACTAAACAAAACCTTTTTTCTGGGTTTTCAACTAAAGAAAGTGTCTTAGGACACACTTACAAGTTTGATGACATTTTCATGAATACCTGATGCTTTCATCACTTTACTGCCTCAAAGCAGCAACATCTTGTTTTTATGCTCTTAAACTGATTTTCAGCCCGCAGAGAGACCAAAAGTGGATTTTACTAAACAAAACCTTTTTTTCTGGGTTTTCAACCAAAGAAAGTGTCTTAGGACACACTTCTTACAAGTTTGATGACATTTTCATGAATACCTGATGCTTTCATCACTTTACTGCCTCAAAGCAGCAACATCTTGTTTTTATGCTCTTAAACTGATTTTCAGCCCGCAGAGAGACCAAAAGTGGATTTTTACTAAACAAAACCTTTTTGGGGGGTTTTCAACCAAAGAAAGTGTCTTAGGACACACTTACAAGTTTGATGACATTTTCATGAATACCTGATGCTTTCATCACTTTTACTGCCTCAAAGCAGCAACATCTTGTTTTTATGCTCTTAAACTGATTTTCAGCCCGCAGAGAGACCAAAAGTGGATTTTACTAAACAAAACCTTTTTTTCTGGGTTTCAACCAAAGAAAGTGTCTAGGACACACTTCTAAGTTTGATGACATTTTCATGAATACCTGATGCTTTCATCACTTTACTGCCTCAAAGCAGCAACATCTTGTTTTTATGCTCTTAAACTGATTTTCAGCCCGCAGAGAGACCAAAAGTGGATTTTACTAAACAAAACCTTTTTGGGGGGTTTTCAACCAAAGAAAGTGTCTTAGGACACACTTCTTACAAGTTTGATGACATTTTCATGAATACCTGATGCTTTCATCACTTTACTGCCTCAAAGCAGCAACATCTTGTTTTTATGCTCTTAAACTGATTTTCAGCCCGCAGAGAGACCAAAAGTGGATTTTACTAAACAAAACCATTTTTATGGGTTTTCAACCAAAGAAAGTGTCTTAGGACACACTTCTACAAGTTTGATGACATTTTCATGAATACCTGATGCTTTCATCACTTTACTGCCTCAAAGCAGCAACATCTTGTTTTTATGCTCTTAAACTGATTTTCAGCCCGCAGAGAGACCAAAAGTGGATTTTACTAAACAAAACCTTTTTTCTGGGTTTTCAACCAAAGAAAGTGTCTTAGGACACACTTCTTACAAGTTTGATGACATTTTCATGAATACCTGATGCTTTTCATCACTTTACTGCCTCAAAGCAGCAACATCTTGTTTTTATGCTCTTAAACTGATTTTCAGCCCGCAGAGAGACCAAAAGTGGATTTTACTAAACAAAACCTTTTTGGGGGGTTTTCAAGCAAAGAAAGTGTCTTAGGACACACTTCTTACAAGTTTGATGACATTTTCATGAATACCTGATGCTTTCATCACTTTACTGCCTCAAAGCAGCAACATCTTGTTTTTATGCTCTTAAACTGATTTTCAGCCCGCAGAGAGACCAAAAGTGGATTTTACTAAACAAAACCTTTTTTTCTGGTTTTCAACCAAAGAAAGTGTCTTAGGACACACTTCTTACAAGTTTGATGACATTTTCATGAATACCTGATGCTTTCATCACTTTACTGCCTCAAAGCAGCAACATCTTGTTTTTATGCTCTTAAACTGATTTTCAGCCCGCAGAGAGACCAAAAGTGGATTTTACTAAACAAAACCTTTTTGGGGGGTTTTCAAGCAAAGAAAGTGTCTTAGGACACACTTTTACAAGTTTGATGACATTTTCATGAATACCTGATGCTTTCATCACTTTACTGCCTCAAAGCAGCAACATCTTGTTTTTATGCTCTTAAACTGATTTTCAGCCCGCAGAGAGACCAAAAGTGGATTTTACTAAACAAAACCATTTTTATGGGTTTTTAACCAAAGAAAGTGTCTTAGGACACACTTCTACAAGTTTGATGACATTTTCATGAATACCTGATGCTTTCATCACTTTACTGCCTCAAAGCAGCAACATCTTGTTTTTATGCTCTTAAACTGATTTTTAGCCCGCAGAGAGACCAAAAGTGTTTTTTACTAAACAAAACCATTTTTATGGGTTTTCAACCAAAGAAAGTGTCTAAGGACACACTTCTTACAAGTTTGATGACATTTTCATGAATACCTGATGCTTTCATCACTTTACTGCCTCAAAGCAGCAACATCTTGTTTTTATGCTCTTAAACTGATTTTCAGCCCGCAGAGAGACCAAAAGTGGATTTTACTAAACAAAACCTTTTTGGGGGGTTTTCAAGCAAAGAAAGTGTCTTAGGACACACTTACAAGTTTGATGACATTTTCATGAATACCTGATGCTTTCATCACTTTACTGCCTCAAAGCAGCAACATCTTGTTTTTATGCTCTTAAACTGATTTTCAGCCCGCAGAGAGACCAAAAGTGGATTTTACTAAACAAAACCTTTTTTTCTGGGTTTTCAACCAAAGAAAGTGTCTTAGGACACACTTCTTACAAGTTTGATGACATTTTCATGAATACCTGATGCTTTCATCACTTTACTGCCTCAAAGCAGCAACATCTTGTTTTTATGCTCTTAAACTGATTTTCAGCCCGCAGAGAGACCAAAAGTGGATTTTACTAACAAAACCTTTTTTTCTGGTTTGCAACCAAAGAAAGTGTCTTAGGACACACTTACAAGTTTGATGACATTTTCATGAATACCTGATGCTTTCATCACTTTACTGCCTCAAAGCAGCAACATCTTGTTTTTATGCTCTAAAACTGATTTTCAGCCCGCAGAGAGACCAAAAGTGGATTTTACTAAACAAAACCTTTTTTTCTGGTTTTCAACCAAAAGAAAGTGTCTTAGGACACACTTCTTACAAGTTTGATGACATTTTCATGAATACCTGATGCTTTCATCACTTTACTGCCTCAAAGCAGCAACATCTTGTTTTTATGCTCTTAAACTGATTTTCAGCCCGCAGAGAGACCAAAAGTGGATTTTACTAAACAAAACCTTTTTTCTGGGTTTTCAACCAAAGAAAGTGTCTTAGGACACACTTACAAGTTTGATGACATTTTCATGAATACCTGATGCTTTCATCACTTTACTGCCTCAAAGCAGCAACATCTTGTTTTTATGCTCTTAAACTGATTTTCAGCCCGCAGAGAGACCAAAAGTGGATTTTCCTAAACAAAACCTTTTTGGGAGGTTTTCAAGCAAAGGAAGTGTCTTAGGACACACTTCTTACAAGTTTGATGACATTTTCATGAATACCTGATGCTTTCATCACTTTACTGCCTCAAAGCAGCAACATCTTGTTTTTATGCTCTTAAACTGATTTTCAGCCCGCAGAGAGACCAAAAGTGGATTTTACTAAACAAAACCTTTTTTCTGGGTTTTCAACCAAAGAAAGTGTCTTAGGACACACTTCTTACAAGTTTGATGACATTTTCATGAATACCTGATGCTTTCATCACTTTACTGCCTCAAAGCAGCAACATCTTGTTTTTATGCTCTTAAACTGATTTTCAGCCCGCAGAGAGACCAAAAGTGGATTTTACTAAACAAAACCTTTTTGGGGTTTTCAACCAAAGAAAGTGTCTTAGGACACACTTACAAGTTTGATGACATTTTCATGAATACCTGATGCTTTCACTCACTTTACTGCCTCAAAGCAGCAACATCTTGTTTTATGCTCTTAAACTGATTTTCAGCCCAAGCAGAGAGACCAAAAGTGGATTTTACTAAACAAAACCTTTTTTCTGGTTTTCAACCAAAGAAAGTGTCTTAGGACACACTTTTACAAGTTTGATGACATTTTCATGAATACCTGATGCTTTCATCACTTTACTGCCTCAAAGCAGCAACATCTTGTTTTTATGCTCTTAAACTGATTTTCAGCCCGCAGAGAGACCAAAAGTGGATTTTACTAAACAAAACCTTTTTGGGGGGTTTTCACAAAGAAAGTGTCTTAGGACACACTTCTTACAAGTTTGATGACATTTTCATGAATACCTGATGCTTTCATCACTTTACTGCCTCAAAGCAGCAACATCTTGTTTTTATGCTCTTAAACTGATTTTCAGCCCGCAGAGAGACCAAAAGTGGATTTTACTAAACAAAACCTTTTTGGGGGGTTTTCAACCAAAGAAAGTGTCTTAGGACACACTTCTTACAAGTTTGATGACATTTTCATGAATACCTGATGCTTTCATCACTTTACTGCCTCAAAGCAGCAACATCTTGTTTTTATGCTCTTAAACTGATTTTCAGCCCGCAGAGAGACCAAAAGTGGATTTTACTAAACAAAACCTTTTTTCTGTTTTTTTTTAACCAAAGAAAGTGTCTTAGGACACACTTCTTACAAGTTTGATGACATTTTCATGAATACCTGATGCTTTCATCACTTTACTGCCTCAAAGCAGCAACATCTTGTTTTTATGCTCTTAAACTGATTTTCAGCCCGCAGAGAGACCAAAAGTGGATTTTACTAAACAAAACCATTTTTTCTGTTTTTAACCAAAGAAAGTGTCTTAGGACACACTTCTTAAGTTTGATGACATTTTCATGAATACCTGATGCTTTCATCACTTTACTGCCTCAAAGCAGCAACATCTTGTTTTTATGCTCTTAAACTGATTTTCAGCCCGCAGAGAGACCAAAAGTGGATTTTCCTAAACAAAACCTTTTTTCTGGGTTTTCAACCAAAGAAAGTGTCGTAGGACACACTTCTACAAGTTTGATGACATTTTCATGAATACCTGATGCTTTCATCACTTTACTGCCTCAAAGCAGCAACATCTTGTTTTTATGCTTTTAAACTGATTTTCAGCCCGCAGAGAGACCAAAAGTGATTTTTCCTAAACAACTCCTTTTTTCTGGTTTTCAACAAAGAAAGTGTCTTAGGACACACTTCTACAAGTTTGATGACATTTTCATGAATACCTAATGCTTTCATCACTTTACTGCCTCAAAGCAGCAACATCTTGTTTTTATGCTCCTAAACTGATTTTCAGCCCGCAGAGAGACCAAAAGTGGATTTT
>JAYMGU010000454.1:0-38420 GCA_036178185.1 Liparis tanakae | reverse complement strand
CCGTTTATCACTCATTAATCTACATGTCATTACTACATATTATTAATATTACTACCTGTACAATATACATGCTGAATGTACTTTTTAACTAGGGAAATAATTTGATTTTGATGACGTCACGCCACTCCCTCCTCAAGCATCAGACGAGCATCGACAGGGTGGCAAAACATTACGGGCGTGTCAAAAACCTTCGAAAATCGACTCGGCGCGATGCTAATACCCAGGTACAGTATCGGTTCTTGACAAGGAAGCAAGTGGGGAAATGACAGAACACTGTGAGAGGAGAGCCAAAGATACCGACTTTTAATTTCTGACATTTTTATGTGAGGCATGGTTTTATTCCTCATTTAGTTTGGTTAAACACAGGTTTGTAAGCAAATGATAGCAATACTCAGCAATAATCAGCAATACATTGAGGAGAAACACTTGAGCAAAAGATCCCATAATATGATTAAAAGCTGTGCCTCTGCTAATTAATGTTCGGCTTTTTAAAAATCACGCGTGGGTCCCCGTGTTCTGTCATTTTTTGCTACCTTGTCAGAATTTGCTACCTACGTATAAACCGATAGGTGTATCGATTCATGCTACCCTATCTGATTGGATGTTATTCTACTATCAAAATATGCTTTTTTTTCAAAGTTCAATGTTGCACATTTCACTGTTAAAGTGTTTATCTTCAAAACTAAATACCTAATAATAAACCAGTGCTTTATTATGATAATGTGAACAAAACTCATGTTTACAATAATTTGTTGACAAAAATAAATAGCAACTGCTTATCACTCATTAATCTACATGTCATTACTACATATTATTACTACCTGTACAATATGCATGCTGAGTGTACTTTTAACTAGGGAAATAATTTGATTTTGATGACGTCACTCCCGTTATCAGACGAGCATCGACAGGGTGGCAAAACATTACGGGCGTCCAAAAAAAAACTTCGGAAAATCGACCGGCGATGCAATACAAGGTATCGATTCTTGACAAGTAGCATGAAATGACAGAACACCGGGAGGGGAGGAGCCAAAGATACCGACTTTAATTTCTGACATTTTTATGTGAGGCATGGTTTGTATTCCCTTCATTTAGTTTGGTTGCAAACACAGGTTTGTAAGCAAATGATAGCAATACTCAGCAATAATCAGCAATACATTGAGGAGAAACACTTGAGCAAAAGATCCCATAATATGATTAAAAGCTGTGCCTCTGCTAATTAATGTTCGGCTTACTTAAAAATCACAGCCGTGGTCCCGGTGTTCTGTCATTTTTTGCTACCTTGTCAGAATTTGCTACCGGCTGCATAAAACGATAGGTGTATCGATTCATGCTACCCTATCTGATTGATGTTATTCTACTATCAAAATATGCTTTTTTCAAAGTTCAATGTTGCACATTTCACTGTTAAAGTGTTTATCTTCAAAACTAAATACCTAATAATAAACCAGTGCTTTATTATGATAATGTGAACAAACTCATGTTTACAATAATTTGTTGACACAAAATAAATAGCAACTGCTTATCACTCATTAATCTACATGTCATTACTACATATTATTACTACCTGTACAATATACATGCTGAATGTACTTTTAACTAGGAAATAATTTGGATTTTGATGACGCCACTCGTTATCAGACGAGCATCGACAGGGTGGCAAACATTACGGGCGTGTCAAAAAACTCGAAAAATCGACCGGGCGCATCTGCGCCAATACCACAAGGTATCGGTTCTTGACAAGTAGCATGAAATGACAGAACACTGTGAGGAGAGCCAAAGATACCGACTTTAATTTCTGACATTTTTATGTGAGGCATGGTTTGTATTCCCTTCATTTAGTTTGGTTGCAAAACACAGGTTTGTAAGCAAATGATATAATAATCAGCAATAATCAAATATACATTGAGGAAACACCTGAGCAAAAGATCCCATAATATGATTAAAAGCTGTGCCTCTGCTAATTATTGTTCGGCTTGCTTAAAAATCACAGCTGTGGTCCCGGTGTTCTGTCATTTTTTGCTACCTTTTCAGAATTTGCTACCGGCTGCATAAACCGATAGGTGTGTATCGATTCATGCTACCCTATCTGATTGGATGTTATTCTACTATCAAAATATGCTTTTCTTTCAAAGTTCAATGTTGCACTTTTCACTGTTAAAGTGTTTATCTTCAAAACTAAATACCCTAATAATAAACCAGTGCTTTATTATGATAATGTGAACAAACTCATGTTTACAATAATTTGTTGACACAAAATAAATAGCAACTGCTTATCACTCATTAATCTACATGTCATTACTACATATTATTACTACCTGTACAATATACATGCTGAATGTACTTTTAACTAGGGAAATAATCTGGATTTTGATGACGTCACTCCCCGTTGTCAGACGTGCATCGACAGGGTGGCAAAATATTATGGGCGTATCAAAAAAAACTCGGAAAATAGACTCGGCGCATGCGCAATACCACAAGGTATCGGTTCTTGACAAGTAGCATGAAATGACAGAACACCGGGAGTGGGAGAGCCAAAGATGCCGACTTTAATTTCTAACATTTTTATGTGAGGCATGGTTTTTATTCCCTTCATTTAGTTTGGTTGCAAACAGGTTTGTAAGCAAATGATAGCAATACTCAGCAATAATCAGCAATACATTGAGGAGAAACACCTGAGCAAAAGATCCCATAATATGATTAAAAGCTGTGCTCTGCTAATTAATGTTCATTTTTTAAAAATCACAGCCGGTTCCGTGTTCTGTCAATTTTGCTGCCTTGTCAGAATTTGCTAGGCTGCATAAACCGATAGGTGTGTATCGATTCATGCTACCCTATCTGATTGGATGTTATTCTACTATCAAAATATGCTTTTCTTTCAAAGTTCAATGTTGCACTTTTCACTGTTGAAGTGTTTATCTTCAAAACTAAATACCCTAATAATAAACCAGTGCTTTATTATGATAATGTGAACAAACTCATGTTTACAATAATTTGTTGACACAAAATAAATAGCAACTGCTTATCACTCATTAATCTACATGTCATTACTACATATTATTACTACCTGTACAATATACATGCTGAATGTACTTTTAACTAGGGAAATAATCGGGATTTTGATGACGTCACTCCCCGTTGTCAGACGTGCATCGACAGGGTGGCAAAACATTACGGGCGTGTCAAAAAAAACTCGGAAAATCGACTCGGGCGACATAATATCGCTAAGGTATCGGTTCTGACAAGGAGCAAGAAATGACGGAACACTGTGGGGGGGAGAGCCAAAGATACCGACTTTAATTTGTGGCATTTTTATAAGAGACATGAGTTTTGATTCCTTCATTTAGTTTGGTTGCAAACACAGCTTTGTAACCAAATGATAGCAATAACCACCAATAATCAGCAATACATTGAGGAGAAACACCTGAGCAAAAGATCCCATAATATGATTAAAAGCTGTGCCTCTGCTAATTAATGTTCAGCTTTGCTTAAAATCACAGCCGTGGTCCCGTGTTCTGTCATTTTTGCTACCTTGTCAGAATTTGCTACCGCTGCATAAACCGATAGGTGTGTATCGATTCATGCTACCCTATCTGATTGGATGTTATTCTAATATCAAAATATGCTTTTCTTTCAAAGTTCAATGTTGCACTTTTTCACTGTTAAATTGTTTATCTTCAACACTAAATACCCTAATAATAAACCTAAAAGCTTTATTATGATAATGTGAACAAACTCATGTTTACAATAATTTGTTGACACAAAAGAAATAGCAACTGCTTATCACTCATTAATCTACATGTCATTACTACATATTATTACTATCTGTACAATATACATGCTGAATGTACTTTTAACTAGGGAAATAATTTGATTGTGATGATGTCACTCCCCGTTATCAGACGAAGCATCGACAGGGTGGCAAAACATTACGGGCGTGTCAAAAACTCGAAAATCGATCAAGCGCATGCTAATACCACAAGGTATCGGTTCTTGACAAGTAGCATGAAATGACAGAACACCGAGGTGGAGAGCCAAAGATACCGACTTTTAATTTCTGACATTTTTATGTGAGGCATGGTTTTGTTCCTTCATTTAGTTTGGTTGCAAACACAGGTTTGTAAGCAAATGATAGCAATAATCAGCAATAATCAGCAATACATTGAGGAGAAACACCTGAGCAAAAGATCCCATAATATGATTAAAAGCTGTGCCTCTGCTAATTATTGTTCGCTTGCTTAAAATCACAGCTGTTGTCCCGGTGTTCTGTCATTTTTGCTACCTTTTCAGAATTTGCTACGGCTGCATAAAACCGATAGGTGTGTATCGATTCATGCTACCCTATCTGATTGGATGTTATTCTACTATCAAAATATGCTTTTCTTTCAAAGTTCAATGTTGCACTTTTCACTGTTAAAGTGTTTATCTTCAAAACTAAATACCCTAATAATAAACCAGTGCTTTATTATGATAATGTGAACAAACTCATGTTTACAATAATTTGTTGACACAAAATAAATAGCAACTGCTTATCACTCATTAATCTACATGTCATTACTACATATTATTACTACCTGTACAATATACATGCTGAATGTACTTTTAACTAGGGAAATAATTTGGATTGTGATGATGTCACTCCCCGTTATCAGACGAGCATCGACAGGGTGGCAAAACATTACGGGCGTGTCAAATAAACTCGGAAAATCGACTATGCGCATGCGCAATACCACAAGGTATCGATTCTTGACAAGTAGCATGAAATGACAGAAGACCGGGAGTGTGAGAGCCAAAGATACCGACTTTAATTTCTGACATTTTTATGTGAGGCATGGTTTTTATTCCCTTCATTTAGTTTGGTTGCAAACACAGGTTTGTAAGCAAATGATAGCAATAATCAGCAATAATCAGCAATACATTGAGGAGAAACACCTGAGCAAAAGATCCCATAATATGATTAAAAGCTGTGCCTCTGCTAATTATTGCTCGGCTTGCTTAAAAATCACAGCTGTTGTCCCGGTGTTCTGTCATTTTTTGCTACCTTTTCAGAATTTGCTACCGGCTGCATAAACCGATAGGTGTGTATCGATTCATGCTACCCTATCTGATTGGATGTTATTCTACTATCAAAATATGCTTTTCTTTCAAAGTTCAATGTTGCACTTTTCACTGTTAAAGTGTTTATCTTCAAAACTAAATACCCTAATAATAAACCAGTGCTTTATTATGATAATGTGAACAAACTCATGTTTACAATAATTTGTTGACACAAAATAAATAGCAACTGCTTATCACTCATTAATCTACATGTCATTACTACATATTATTACTACCTGTACAATATACATGCTGAATGTACTTTTAACTAGGGAAATAATCGATTTTTGATGACGCTACTCCCCGCTGTCAGACGGCATCGACAGGGTGGCAAAACATTACGGGCGGTCAAAAAACTCGAAAATCGACTCGGCGATGCGCATACCGCAAGGTATCGGTTCTTGACAAGTAGCATGAAATGAAAGAACACCGGGAGTGGGACAGCCACAGATCCCGACTTTAATTTCTGACATTTTATGGAGGCATGGTTTTATTTCCTACATTTAGTTTGGTTGCAAACACAGGTTTGTAAGCAAATGATAGCAATACTCAGCAATAATCAGCAATACATTGAGGAGAAACACTTGAGCAAAAGATCCCATAATATGATTAAAAGCTGTGCCTCTGCTAATTATTGCTCGGCTTGCTTAAAAATCACAGCTGTTGTCCCGGTGTTCTGTCATTTTTTGCTACCTTGTCAGAATTTGCTACCGGCTGCATAAACCGATAGGTGTGTATCGATTCATGCTACCCTATCTGATTGGATGTTATTCTACTATCAAAATATGCTTTTCTTTCAAAGTTCAATGTTGCACTTTTCACTGTTAAAGTGTTTATCTTCAAAACTAAATACCCTAATAATAAACCAGTGCTTTATTATGATAATGTGAACAAACTCATGTTTACAATAATTTGTTGACACAAAATAAATAGCAACTGCTTATCACTCATTAATCTACATGTCATTACTACATATTATTACTACCTGTACAATATACATGCTGAATGTACTTTTAACTAGGGAAAATAATTTGATTTTGATGACGCAACTTCGCTATCAGACGAGCATCGACAGGGTGGCAAAACATTACGGCGTGTCAAAAACTCGAAAATCGACTCGGCGATGCGCAATATACCAAGGTATCGATTCTTGACAAGTAGCATGAAATGACAGAACACCGGGAGTGGGAGAGCCAAAGATACCGACTTTAATTTCTGACATTTTTATGTGAGGCATGGTTTGTATTCCCTTCATTTAGTTTGGTTGCAAACACAGGTTTGTAAGCAAATGATAGCAATAATCAGCAATAATCAGAAATACATTGAGGAGAAACACCTGAGCAAAAGATCCCATAATATGATTAAAAGCTGTGCCTCTGCTAATTATTGTTCGGCTTGCTTAAAAATCACAGCTGTGGTCCCGGTGTTCTGTCATTTTTTGCTACCTTTTCAGAATTTGCTACCGGCTGCATAAACCGATAGGTGTGTATCGATTCATGCTACCCTATCTGATTGGATGTTATTCTACTATCAAAATATGCTTTTCTTTCAAAGTTCAATGTTGCACTTTTCACTGTTAAAGTGTTTATCTTCAAAACTAAATACCCTAATAATAAACCAGTGCTTTATTATGATAATGTGAACAAACTCATGTTTACAATAATTTGTTGACACAAAATAAATAGCAACTGCTTATCACTCATTAATCTACATGTCATTACTACATATTATTACTACCTGTACAATATACATGCTGAATGTACTTTTAACTAGGAAATAATCTGGATTTGATGACGCCACTCTCGCTGTCAGACGTGCATCGACAGGGTGGCAAAATATTATGGGCGATCAAAAAACTCGAAAAATAGACTCAAGCGCATGCTAATACCACAAGGTATCGGTTCTTGACAAGTAGCATGAAATGACAGAACACCGGGAGTGGGAGAGCCAAAGATGCCGACTTTAATTTCTAACATTTTTATGTGAGGCATGGTTTTTATTCCCTTCATTTAGTTTGGTTGCAAACAGGTTTGTAAGCAAATGATAGCAATACTCAGCAATAATCAGCAATACATTGAGGAGAAACACCTGAGCAAAAGATCCCATAATATGATTAAAAGCTGTGCCTCTGCTAATTAATGTTCGGCTTTTTTAAAAATCACAGCCGTGGTTCCGGTGTTCTGTCAATTTTTGCTGCCTTGTCAGAATTTGCTACCCGCTGCATAAACCGATAGGTGTGTATCGATTCATGCTACCCTATCTGATTGGATGTTATTCTACTATCAAAATATGCTTTTCTTTCAAAGTTCAATGTTGCACTTTTCACTGTTGAAGTGTTTATCTTCAAAACTAAATACCCTAATAATAAACCAGTGCTTTATTATGATAATGTGAACAAACTCATGTTTACAATAATTTGTTGACACAAAATAAATAGCAACTGCTTATCACTCATTAATCTACATGTCATTACTACATATTATTACTACCTGTACAATATACATGCTGAATGTACTTTTAACTAGGAAATAATCGGGATTTGATGACGTCACCCCGCTGTCAGACGTGCATCGACAGGGTGGCAAAACATTACGGGCGTGTCAAAAAAACTCGAAATCGACTCAAGCGCATGCGCAATACCGGGTATCGGTTCTTGACAAGTAGCAAGAAATGACAGAACACTGTGGAGGGAGAGCCAAAGATACCGACTTTAATTTCTGACATTTTTATGTGAGGCATGGTTTTTATTCCTTCATTTAGTTTGGTTGCAAACACAGGTTTGTAAGCAAATGATAGCAATAATCAGCAATAATCAGCAATACATTGAGGAGAAACACCTGAGCAAAAGATCCCATAATATGATTAAAAGCTGTGCCTCTGCTAATTAATGTTTGGCTTGCTTAAAAATCATGTGGTCCCGTGTTCTGTCATTTTTGCTACCTTGTCAGAATTTGCTACTGCTGCATAAACCGATAGGTGTGTATCGATTCATGCTACCCTATCTGTTTGAATGTTATTCTACTATCAAAATATGCTTTTCTTCAAAGTTCAATGTTTCACTTTTCATTGTTAAAGTGTTTATCTTCAAAACTAAATACCCTAATAATAAACCAGTGCTTTATTATGATAATGTGAACAAACTCATGTTTACAATAATTTGTTGACACAAAAGAAATAGCAACTGCTTATCACTCATTAATCTACATGTCATTACTACATATTATTACTACCTGTACAATATACATGCTGAATGTACTTTTAACCAGGAAATAATCGATTTTGATGATGTCACCCCGCTATCAGACGCGAGCATCGACAGGGTGCCAAAACATTATGGGCGCTTTCAAAAAACTCGAAAATCGACTCATCGCATGTGCAATACCACAAGGTATCGGTTCTTGACAAGTAGCATGAAATGACAGAACACCGGGAGTGGGAGAGCCAAAGATACCGTCTTTAATTTCTGACATTTTTATGTGAGGCATGGTTTTTGTTCCCTTCATTTAGTTTGGTTGCAAACTTAGGTTTGTAAGCAAATGATAGCAATAATCAGCAATGATCAGCAATACATTGACGAGAAACACCTGAGCAAAAGATCCCATAATATGATTAAAAGCTGTGCCTCTGCTAATTAATGTTCGGCTTGCTTAAAAATCACAGCTGTGGTCCCGGTGTTCTGTCATTTTTTGCTACCTTTTCAGAATTTGGTACGGCTTGCATAAACCGATAGGTGTGTATCGATTCATACTACCCTATCTGATTGGATGTTATTCTACTATCAAAATATGCTTTTCTTTTCAAAGTTCAATGTTGCACTTTAACTGTTAAAGTGTTTATCTTCAAAACTAAATACCCTAATAATAAACCAGTGCTTTATTATGATAATGTGAACAAACTCATGTTTACAATAATTTGTTGACACAAAAGAAATAGCAACTGCTTATCACTCATTAATCTACATGTCATTACTACATATTATTACTACCTGTACAATATACATGCTGAATGTACTTTAACTAGGGAAATAATCGGATTTTGATGATGTCACTCCCGTTATCAGACGAGCATCGACAGGGTGCCAAAACATTATGGGCGGTCAAAAAAACCGGAAAATCGACTCGGCGGCATACCACAAGGTATCGGTTCTTGACAAGTAGCATGAAATGACAGAACACCGGAGGAGAGCCAAATATACCGTCTTTAATTTCTGACATTTTTATGTGAGGCATGGTTTTTGTTCCCTTCATTTAGTTTGGTTGCAAACACAGGTTTGTAAGCAAATGATAGCAATAATCAGCAATAATCAGAAATACATTGAGGAGAAACACCTGAGCAAAAGATCCCATAATATGATTAAAAGCTGTGCCTCTGCTAATTAATGTTCGGTTTGCTTAAAAATCACAGCCGTGGTCCCGTGTTCTGTCATTTTTGCTACCTTGTCAGAATTTTGCTACGGCTGCATAAACCGATAGGTGTGTATCGATTCATGCTACCCTATCTGATTGAATGTTATTCTACTATCAAAATATGCTTTTCTTTCAAAGTTCAATGTTGCACTTTTCATTCTTAAAGTGTTTATCTTCAAAACTAATACCCTAATAATAAACCAGTGCTTTATTATGATAATGTGAACAAACTCATGTTTACAATAATTTGTTGACACAAAATAAATAGCAACTGCTTATCACTCATTAATCTACATGTCATTACTACATATTATTACTACCTGTACAATATACATGCTGAATGTACTTTTAAACTAGGGAAATAATTTGATTTTGATGATGTCACTCCCGTTATCAGACGCGCATCGACAGGTGGCAAAACATTCCGGGCGTGTCAAAAAACTCGAAAATCGACTTCGGCATGTGCACTACCACAAGGTATCGGTTCTTGACAAGTAGCATGAAATGACAGAACACCGGGAGTGGGAGAGCCAAAGATACCGTCTTTAATTTCTGACATTTTTATGTGAGGCATGGTTTTTATTCCCTTCATTTAGTTTGGTTGCAAACACAGGTTTGTAAGCAAATGATAGCAATAATCAGCAAAAATCAGCAATAGGTTGAGGAGAAACACCTGAGCAAAAGATCCCATAATATGATTAAAAGCTGTGCCTCTGCTAATTAATGTCTGGCTTGCTTAAAAATCACAGCCGTGGTCCTGGTGTTCTGTCATTTTTGCTACCTTGTCAGAATTTGCTACCGCTGCATAAACCGATAGGTGTGTATCGATTCATGCTACCCTATCTGATTGGATGTTATTCTACTATCAAAATATGCTTTTCTTTCAAAGTTTAATGTTGCACTTTTTACTGTTAGTGTTTATCTTCAACACTAAATACCCTAATAATAAACTAGTGCTTTATTATGATAATGTGAACAAACTCATGTTTACAATAATTTGTTGACACAGAATAAATAGCAACTGCTTATCACTCATTAATCTACATGTCATTACTACATATTATTACTACCTGTACAATATACATGCTGAATGTACTTTTAACTAGGGGAAATTTGATTTTGATGATGTCACTCCCGTTATCAGACGAGCATCGACAGGGTGGCAAAAACATTATGGGCGGTCAAAAAACTCGAAAATCGACTCGCGTAATACCAATAGGTATCGGTTCTGACAAGTAGCATGAAATGACAGAACACCGGAGTGGAGAGCCAAAGATACCGTCTTTAATTTCTGACATTTTATGTGAGGCATGGTTTTGTTCCCTTCATTTAGTTTGGTTGCAAACACAGGTTTGTAAGCAAATGATAGCAATAATCAGCAATAATCAGCAATAGGTTGAGGAGAAACACCTGAGCAAAGATCCCATAATATGATTAAAAGCTGTGCCTCTGCTAATTAATGTCGGCTTGCTTTTAAAAATCACAGCCGTGGTCCTGGTGTTCTGTCATTTTTGCTACCTTGTCAGAATTTGCTACGGCTGCATAAACCGATAGGTGTCCTTCGATTCTTACTACCCTATCAGATTGGTTGTCTTACTACTATCAAAATATGCATTTCTTTCAAGGTACTCTGTTGCACTTTTACTTATTAAAGTGTTTCTCTTCAAAACTAAATACCTAATAATAAACCAGTGCTTTATTATGATAATGTGAACAAACTCATGTTTACAATAATTTGTTGACACAAAATAAATAGCAACTGCTTATCACTCATTAATCTACATGTCATTACTACATATTATTACTACCTGTACAATATACATGCTGAATGTATTTTAACTAGGGAAATAATTTGATTTTGATGATGTCACTCCCTGCTATCAGACGAGCATCGACAGGGTGGCAAAACATTATGGGCGTGTCATAAAAAACTTGGAAAAACGACTCGCGGCATGTGCAATACCACAAGGTATCGGTTCTTGACAAGTAGCATGAAATGACAGAACACCGGAGTGGGAGAGCCAAAGATACCGCTTTAATTTCTGACATTTTTATGTGAGGCATGGTTTTTGTTCCCTTCATTTAGTTTGGTTGCAAACACAGGGTTGTAAGCAAATAATAGCAATAATCAGCAATAATCAGCAATAGGTTGAGGAGAAAGACCTGATCAAAAGATCCCATAATATGATTAAAAGCTGTGCCTCTGCTAATTAACGTTCGCTTTGCTTAAAAATCACAGCCGTGGTCCTGGTGTTCTGTCATTTTTGCTACCTTGTCAGAATTTGCTACCGGCTGCATAAACCGATAGGTGTGTATCGATTCATGCTACCCTATCTGATTGGATGTTATTCTACTATCAAAATATGCTTTTTTTTCTTTCAAAGTGTAATGTTACACTTTATACTGTTAAAGTGTTTATCTTCAACACTAAATACCCTAATAATAAACTAGTGCTTTATTATGATAATGTGAACAAACTCATGTTTACAATAATTTGTTGACACAGAATAAATAGCAACTGCTTATCACTCATTAATCTACATGTCATTACTACATATTATTACTACCTGTACAATATACATGCTGAATGTACTTTTAACTAGGGAATAATTTGATTTTGATGATGTCACTCAGCGTTATCAGACGTGCAACGACAGGGTGGCAAAAGATTATGGGCGTGTCAAAAAAACTCGAAAAATCGACTCGTAGCATGCAGTAATACCACAAGGTATCGGTTCTTGACAAGTAGCATGAAATGACAGAACACCGGAGTGGGAGAGCCAAAGATACCGTCTTTAATTTTAACATTTTATGTGAGGCATGGTTTTTGTTCCCTTCATTTAGTTCGGTGCTAAACACAGTTTTTTAAGCAAATGATAGCAATAATCAGCAAAAATCAGCAATAGGTTGAGGAGAAACACCTGAGCAAAAGATCCCATAATATGATTAAAAAGCTGTGCCTCTGCTAATTAATGTTCGCTTGCTTTAAAATCACAGCCGTGGTCCTGGTGTTCTGTCATTTTTGCTACCTTGTCAGAATTTGCTACCGCTGCATAAACCGATAGGTGTGTATCGATTCATGCTACCCTATCTGATTGGATGTTATTCTACTATCAAAATATGCTTTTCTTTCAAAGTTTAATGTTGCACTTTTTTACTGTTAGTGTTTATCTTCAACACTAAATACCCTAATAATAAACTAGTGCTTTATTATGATAATGTGAACAAACTCATGTTTACAATAATTTGTTGACACAGAATAAATAGCAACTGCTTATCACTCATTAATCTACATGTCATTACTACATATTATTACTACCTGTACAATATACATGCTGAATGTACTTTTAACCAGGGAAATAATCGATTTTGATGATGTCACTCCCCTATCAGACGAGCATCGACAGGGTGCCAAAACATTATGGGCGCTTCAAAAAAACTCGAAAATCGACTCGCGCATGTGCAATACCACAAGGTATCGGTTCTTGACAAGTAGCATGAAATGACAGAACACCGGAGTGGAGAGCCAAAGATACCGCCTTTAATTTCTGACATTTTATGTGAGGCATGGTTTTTGTTCCTTCATTTAGTTTGGTTGCAAAACACAGGTTTGTAAGCAAATGATAGCAATAATCAGCAATAATCAGCAATACATTGAGGAGAAACACCTGAGCAAAAGATCCCATAATATGATTAAAGGCTGTGCCTCTGCTAATTAATGTTCGGCTTGCTTAAAAATCACAGCTGTGGTCCCGGTGTGCTGTCATTTTTTGCTACCTTTTCAGAGTTTGGTACCGGCTGCATAGACCGATAGGTGTGTATCGATTCATACTACCCTATCTGATTGGATGTTATTCTACTATCAAAATATGCTTTTCTTTCAAAGTTCAATGTTGCACTTTTAACTGTTAAAGTGTTTATCTTCAAAACTAAATACCCTAATAATAAACCAGTGCTTTATTATGATAATGTGAACAAACTCATGTTTACAATAATTTGTTGACACAAAAGAAATAGCAACTGCTTATCACTCATTAATCTACATGTCATTACTACATATTATTACTACCTGTACAATATACATGCTGAATGTACTTTTAACTAGGGAAATAATCGGGATTTTGATGATGTCACTCCCCGTTATCAGACGAGCATCGACAGGGTGCCAAAACATTATGGGCGTGTCAAAAAACTGAAAAATCGACTCGGCGACATGTGCATACCACAAGGTATCGGTTCTTGACAAGTAGCATGAAATGACAGAACACCGAGTGGGAGAGCCAAATATACCGTCTTTAATTTCTGACATTTTATGTGAGGCATGGTTTTGTTCCTTCATTTAGTTTGGTTGCAAACACAGGTTTGTAAGCAAATGATAGCAATAATCAGCAATAATCAGAAATACATTGAGGAGAAACACCTGAGCAAAAGATCCCATAATATGATTAAAAGCTGTGCCTCTGCTAATTAATGTTTGGCTTGCTTAAAATTCACAGCCGTGGTCCCGTGTTCTGTCATTTTTTGCTACCTTGTCAGAATTTGCTACCGGCTGCATAAACCGATAGGTGTGTATCGATTCATGCTACCCTATCTGATTGAATGTTATTCTACTATCAAAATATGCTTTTTCTTTCAAAGTTCAATGTTGCACTTTTCATTGTTAAAGTGTTTATCTTCAAAACTAAATACCTAATAATAAACCAGTGCTTTATTATGATAATGTGAACAAACTCATGTTTACAATAATTTGTTGACACAAAATAAATAGCAACTGCTTATCACTCATTAATCTACATGTCATTACTACATATTATTACTACCTGTACAATATACATGCTGAATGTACTTTTAACTAGGGAAATATTTGATTTTGATGATGTCACTCCCCGTTATCAGACGAGCATCGACAGGTGGCAAAACATTATGGCGTGTCAAAAAAACTCGAAAATCGACTCGGCGATGTGCACTACCACAAGGTATCGGTTCTTGACAAGTAGCATGAAATGACAGAACACCGAGGGAGAGCCAAAGATACCGTCTTTAATTTCTGACATTTTATGTGAGGCATGGTTTTTATTCCCTTCATTTAGTTTGGTTGCAAACACAGGTTTGTAAGCAAATGATAGCAATAATCAGCAAAAATCAGCAATAGGTTGAGGAGAAACACCTGAGCAAAAGATCCCATAATATGATTAAAAGCTGTGCCTCTGCTAATTAATGTTCGGCTTGCTTAAAAATCACAGCCGTGGTCCTGGTGTTCTGTCATTTTTTGCTACCTTGTCAGAATTTGCTACCGCTGCATAAACCGATAGGTGTGTATCGATTCATGCTACCCTATCTGATTGGATGTTATTCTACTATCAAAATATGCTTTTCTTTCAAAGTTTAATGTTGCACTTTTTACTGTTAGTGTTTATCTTCAACACTAAATACCCTAATAATAAACTAGTGCTTTATTATGATAATGTGAACAAACTCATGTTTACAATAATTTGTTGACACAGAATAAATAGCAACTGCTTATCACTCATTAATCTACATGTCATTACTACATATTATTACTACCTGTACAATATACATGCTGAATGTACTTTTAACTAGGGGAATAATTTGGATTTTGATGATGTCACTCCCCGTTATCAGACGAGCATCGACAGGGTGGCAAAACATTATGGGCGTGTCAAAAAACTCGAAAATCGACTCGCGCTGCAGTAATACCACAAGGTATCGGTTCTTGACAAGTAGCATGAAATGACAGAACACCGGGAGTGGGAGAGCCAAAGATACCGTCTTTAATTTCTGACATTTTTATGTGAGGCATGGTTTTTGTTCCCTTCATTTAGTTTGGTTGCAAACACAGGTTTGTAAGCAAATGATAGCAATAATCAGCAATAATCAGCAATAGGTTGAGGAGAAACACCTGAGCAAAAGATCCCATAATATGATTAAAAGCTGTGCCTCTGCTAATTAATGTTCGCTTGCTTTTAAAAATCACAGCCGTGGGTCCTGGTGTTCTGTCATTTTTGCTACCTTGTCAGAATTTGCTACCGCTGCATAAACCGATAGGTGTGTATCGATTCATGCTACCCTATCTGATTGGATGTTATTCTACTATCAAAATATGCTTTTCTTTCAAAGTTCAATGTTGCACTTTTCATTGTTAAAGTGTTTATCTTCAAAACTAAATACCCTAATAATAAACCAGTGCTTTATTATGATAATGTGAACAAACTCATGTTTACAATAATTTGTTGACACAAAATAAATAGCAACTGCTTATCACTCATTAATCTACATGTCATTACTACATATTATTACTACCTGTACAATATACATGCTGAATGTATTTTAACTAGGGAAATAATTTGATTTTGATGATGTCACTCCCGTTATCAGACGAGCATCGACAGGGTGGCAAAACATTATGGGCGTGTCAAAAAACTCGAAAATCGACTCGGCGATGTGCAATACCACAAGGTATCGGTTCTTGACAAGTAGCATGAAATGACAGAACACCGGAGTGGGAGAGCCAAAGATACCGTCTTTAATTTCTGACATTTTTATGTGAGGCATGGTTTTGTTCCCTTCATTTAGTTTGTTGCAAACAGGGTTGTAAGCAAATGATAGCAATAATCAGCAAAATCAGCAATAGGTTGAGGAGAAACACCTGAGCAAAAGATCCCATAATATGATTAAAAGCTGTGCCTCTGCTAATTAATGTTCGCTTGCTTAAAATCACAGCCGTGGTCCTGGTGTTCTGTCATTTTTGCTACCTTGTCAGAATTTGCTACGGCTGCATAAACCGATAGGTGTGTATCGATTCATGCTACCCTATCTGATTGGATGTTATTCTACTATCAAAATATGCTTTTCTTTCAAAGTTTAATGTTGCACTTTTTATTGTTAGTGTTTATCTTCAACACTAAATACCCTAATAATAAACTAGTGCTTTATTATGATAATGTGAACAAACTCATGTTTACAATAATTTGTTGACACAGAATAAATAGCAACTGCTTATCACTCATTAATCTACATGTCATTACTACATATTATTACTACCTGTACAATATACATGCTGAATGTACTTTTTAACTAGGGAATAATTTGGATTTTGATGATGTCACTCCCCGTTATCAGACGAGCATCGACACAGGGTGGCAAAACATTATGGGCGTGTCAAAAAAACTCGAAAATCGACTGGCGCATGTGCAATACCACAAGGTATCGGTTCTTGACAAGTAGCATGAAATGACAGAACACCGGAGTGGGAGAGCCAAAGATACCGTCTTTTAATTTCTGACATTTTTATGAGGCATGGTTTTTGTTCCTTCATTTAGTTTGGTTGCAAACACAGGTTTAAGCAAATGATAGCAATAATCAGCAAAAATCAGCAATAGGTTGAGGAGAAACACCTGAGCAAAAGATCCCATAATATGATTAAAAGCTGTGCCTCTGCTAATTAATGTTCGGCTTGCTTTAAAATCACAGCCGTGGTCCTGGTGTTCTGTCATTTTTTGCTACCTTGTCAGAATTTGCTACCGGCTGCATAAACCGATAGGTGTGTATCGATTCATGCTACCCTATCTGATTGGATGTTATTCTACTATCAAAATATGCTTTTCTTTCAAAGTTTAATGTTGCACTTTTTACTGTTAGTGTTTATCTTCAACACTAAATACCCTAATAATAAACTAGTGCTTTATTATGATAATGTGAACAAACTCATGTTTACAATAATTTGTTGACACAGAATAAATAGCAACTGCTTATCACTCATTAATCTACATGTCATTACTACATATTATTACTACCTGTACAATATACATGCTGAATGTACTTTTAACTAGGGAATAATTTGATTTTGATGATGTCACTCCCGCTATCAGACGAAAGCATCGACAGGGTGGCAAAACATTATGGGCGTGTCAAAAAAACTCGAAAATCGACTCGCGCGCAATACCACAAGGTATCGGTTCTTGACAAGTAGCATGAAATGACAGAACACCGGAGTGGGAGAGCCAAAGATACCGTCTTTAATTTCTGACATTTTTATGTGAGGCATGGTTTTTGTTCCCTTCATTTAGTTTGGTTGCAAACACAGGTTTGTAAGCAAATGATAGCAATAATCAGCAAAAATCAGCAATAGGTTGAGGAGAAACACCTGAGCAAAAGATCCCATAATATGATTAAAAGCTGTGCCTCTGCTAATTAATGTTCGGCTTGCTTTAAAATCACAGCCGTGGTCCTGGTGTTCTGTCATTTTTTGCTACCTTGTCAGAATTTGCTACCGGCTGCATAAACCGATAGGTGTGTATCGATTCATGCTACCCTATCTGATTGGATGTTATTCTACTATCAAAATATGCTTTTCTTTCAAAGTTTAATGTTGCACTTTTTACTGTTAGTGTTTATCTTCAACACTAAATACCCTAATAATAAACTAGTGCTTTATTATGATAATGTGAACAAACTCATGTTTACAATAATTTGTTGACACAGAATAAATAGCAACTGCTTATCACTCATTAATCTACATGTCATTACTACATATTATTACTACCTGTACAATATACATGCTGAATGTACTTTTAACTAGGGAATAATTTGGATTTTGATGATGTCACTCCCGGTTATCAGACGCATCGACAGGGTGGCAAAACATTATGGGCGCAAAAAAAACTCGGAAAATCGACTCGGCGCGTGCAGCAATACCACAAGGTATCGGTTCTTGACAAGTAGCATGAAATGACAGAACACCGGAGTGGGAGAGACAAAGATACCGTCCTTAATTTCTGACATTTTCATGTGAGGCATGGTTTTTGTTCCCTTCATTTAGTTTGGTTGCAAACACAGGTTTGTAAGCAAATGATAGCAATAATCAGCAAAAATCAGCAATAGGTTGAGGAGAAACACCTGAGCAAAAGATCCCATAATATGATTAAAAGCTGTGCCTCTGCTAATTAATGTTCGGCTTGCTTTAAAATCACAGCCGTGGTCCTGGTGTTCTGTCATTTTTTGCTACCTTGTCAGAATTTGCTACCGGCTGCATAAACCGATAGGTGTGTATCGATTCATGCTACCCTATCTGATTGGATGTTATTCTACTATCAAAATATGCTTTTCTTTCAAAGTTCAATGTTGCACTTTTCATTGTTAAAGTGTTTATCTTCAAAACTAAATACCCTAATAATAAACCAGTGCTTTATTATGATAATGTGAACAAACTCATGTTTACAATAATTTGTTGACACAAATAAATAGCAACTGCTTATCACTCATTAATCTACATGTCATTACTACATATTATTACTACCTGTACAATATACATGCTGAATGTATTTTAACTAGGGAAATAATTTGATTTTGATGATGTCACTCCCGTTATCAGACGAGCATCGACAGGGTGGCAAAACATTATGGGCGTGTCAAAAAACTTCGGAAAATCGACTCAAGGCATGTGCAATACCACAAGGTATCGGTTCTTGACAAGTAGCATGAAATGACAGAACACCGAGTGGAGAGCCAAAGATACCGTCTTTAATTTCTGACATTTTTATGTGAGGCATGGTTTTTGTTCCTTCATTTAGTTTGGTTGCAAACACAGGTTTGTAAGCAAATGATAGCAATAATCAGCAAAAATCAGCAATAGGTTGAGGAGAAACACCTGAGCAAAAGATCCCATAATATGATTAAAAGCTGTGCCTCTGCTAATTAATGTTCGGCTTGCTTTAAAATCACAGCCGTGGTCCTGGTGTTCTGTCATTTTTTGCTACCTTGTCAGAATTTGCTACCGGCTGCATAAACCGATAGGTGTGTATCGATTCATGTTACCCTATCTGATTGGATGTTATTCTACTATCAAAATATGCTTTTCTTTCAAAGTTCAATGTTGCACTTTTCATTGTTAAAGTGTTTATCTTTAAAACTAAATACCCTAATAATAAACCAGTGCTTTATTATGATAATGTGAACAAACTCATGTTTACAATAATTTGTTGACACAAAATAAATAGCAACTGCTTATCACTCATTAATCTACATGTCATTACTACATATTATTACTACCTGTACAATATACATGCTGAATGTATTTTAACTAGGGAAATAATTTGGATTTTGATGATGTCACTCCCCGTTATCAGACGAGCATCGACAGGGTGGCAAAACATTATGGGCGTGTCAAAAAAAACTCGGAAAATCGACTCGGCGCATGTGCAATACCACAAGGTATTGAGGAGAAACACCTGAGCAAAAGATCCCATAATATGATTAAAAGCTGTGCCTCTGCTAATTAATGTTCGGCTTGCTTTAAAATCACAGCCGTGGTCCTGGTGTTCTGTCATTTTTTGCTACCTTGTCAGAATTTGCTACCGGCTGCATAAACCGATAGGTGTGTATCGATTCATGCTACCCTATCTGATTGGATGTTATTCTACTATCAAAATATGCTTTTCTTTCAAAGTTCAATGTTGCACTTTTCATTGTTAAAGTGTTTATCTTCAAAACTAAATACCCTAATAATAAACCAGTGCTTTATTATGATAATGTGAACAAACTCATGTTTACAATAATTTGTTGACACAGAATAAATAGCAACTGCTTATCACTCATTAATCTACATGTCATTACTACATATTATTACTACCTGTACAATATACATGCTGAATGTACTTTTAACTAGGGGAATAATTTGGATTTTGATTTTGATGTCACTCCCGCTATCAGACGAGCATCGACAGGGTGGCAAAACATTATGGGCGTGTCAAAAAACTCGAAAATCGACTCGGCGTGTGCAATACCACAAGGTATCGGTTCTGACAAGTAGCATGAAATGACAGAACACCAAAGATACCGCCTTTAATTTCTGACATTTTGTGAGGCATGGTTTTGTTCCTTCATTTAGTTTTGGTTGCAAACACAGGTTTAAGCAAATGATAGCAATAATCAGCAATAATCAGCAATAGGTTGAGGAGAAACACCTGAGCAAAAGATCCCATAATATGATTAAAAGCTGTGCCTCTGCTAATTAATGTTCGGCTTGCTTTAAAATCACAGCCGTGGTCCTGGTGTTCTGTCATTTTTTGCTACCTTGTCAGAATTTGCTACCGGCTGCATAAACCGATAGGTGTGTATCGATTCATGCTACCCTATCTGATTGGATGTTATTCTACTATCAAAATATGCTTTTCTTTCAAAGTTCAATGTTGCACTTTTCATTGTTAAAGTGTTTATCTTCAAAACTAAATACCCTAATAATAAACCAGTGCTTTATTATGATAATGTGAACAAACTCATGTTTACAATAATTTGTTGACACAAAATAAATAGCAACTGCTTATCACTCATTAATCTACATGTCATTACTACATATTATTACTACCTGTACAATATACATGCTGAATGTATTTTAACTCGAAATAATTTGATTTTGATGATGTCACCCCGTTATCAGACGAGCATCGACAGGGTGGCAAAACATTATGGGCGTGTCAAAAAACTCGGAAAAATCGACTCGGCGATGCAATACCACAAGGTATCGGTTCTTGACAAGTAGCATGAAATGACAGAACACCGGAGTGGGAGAGAGCCAAAGATACCGTCTTTAATTTCTGACATTTTATGTGAGGCATGGTTTTTGTTCCCTTCATTTAGTTTGGTTGCAAACACAGGTTTGTAAGCAAATGATAGCAATAATCAGCAAAATCTCAGCAATAGGTTGAGGAGAAACACCTGAGCAAAAGATCCCATAATATGATTAAAAGCTGTGCCTCTGCTAATTAATGTTCGCTTGCTAAAAATCACAGCCGTGGTCCTGGTGTTCTGTCATTTTTGCTACCTTGTCAGAATTTGCTACCGGCTGCATAAACCGATATAGGTGTATCGATTCATGCTACCCTATCTGATTGGATGTTATTCTACTATCAAAATATGCTTTTCTTTCAAAGTTCAATGTTGCACATTTCACTGTTAAAGTGTTTATCTTCAAAACTAAATACCCTAATAATAAACCAGTGCTTTATTATGATAATGTGAACAAACTCATGTTTACAATAATTTGTTGACACAAAATAAATAGCAACTGCTTATCACTCATTGTGTTGGAACCAGTTCGATTATATGTGTTATGTGCTCTCTAGC
Source organism: Liparis tanakae (assembly GCA_036178185.1). Taxonomy (NCBI): domain Eukaryota; kingdom Metazoa; phylum Chordata; class Actinopteri; order Perciformes; family Liparidae; genus Liparis; species Liparis tanakae. Next base: position 16,776 of record JAYMGU010000454.1, on the reverse strand, counting down.
AACACCTAGTGGCGTTTGCGGACAGCTGCATTAGGTAGGTTGTAAACACGGACTAACCGGAAGTGACGTTGAGAAAGTCCGCTGTCGGTCCACGAGCTCACGGAGTACAATCTGATGACAATCTGCGCAATCCACGCCTTAAGGTTCACTAAATCGGCTTCATCCGTGAGTTATACATATATATTAACATGTTTACGTTAATATGTCGTGTTTTGAATACAGTTTGTTTATTATTAGTTAATGGTCAAACGATGTACAGTTGTATTTACAAAAGCATGTGTTTTGTGCTCTTTTTCAGTTTTACAAATTATTACATTTTCCTGCATTAAATCTGCCAACTACAACAACAACTGTCTGTTCCTTGGAGAATACGGTGCTGGATTATGTATTGTCAAGCTGGCTGTTTAGCTGAAGAACACGTTTGACGACAACTTTAGCGAGAACAGTACAGTAAAAGGATGACCACCTACCGTGGGATTTAAGGAGGATTTCAAGATAGAAAAGCTACATCTTATTTCATTACCATGGAAACTAAGTCAGAGGTTCCAAATGAACATGAAGAAGAAGGCTCACAACAGGGTGTTGAAACGGCTACAGCCATCTCCATCCATGGCTCCAGAACATCTCGCTCTTCACGCGCTTCACGCTCATCGACAAGCTCTAGAGTCAGCTTAGATGCAGCAAGGGCCCGTGCTAAAGCAGAGGCAGCCAAAACTAGGTTGGCCTTCATAGGAAAAGAAAACGAACTCAAAATTGAGAAAGCCAAGCTGGAAGCCAGAATTGACTCCATCAACCTACAGCAAGAAGCTGAAGCTGCCAATGCAGAAGCTGCAGTGCTGGAGAGAGCAGCTGCAGATATTGAAGGCTCTGAAGGTAGCAAATATATGGAAATATTACCTTTTCAAGAATGTGCACAGAAAAGAACATATGACTATGTGACCCACCATGCACAAGGGACTATTGAGGAGAAGGACGTTTACCCCTTACAGCCAATACTCACATCCCAGCACGACGACACGGCTCCAGCCCAGTTGCACATCATTAATAGGAGACCAAGGTACCAACAAAGGGACACACAACAGCTTCCCACAGATGTATTACAGCCAAGGAATTATGACCATCAGCACAGTGATCTCCCCAGGCAAAAGTCATCACATTCGGACAACACAAATCATAACACGGCAACAGCTGATATTGCCAGGTTTCTTGCTAAAAACCAGCTTGTGTCCTCAGGATTGACACAGTTTAACGACTTACCCGAATACTACCAAGCTTGGAGAGAGACCTTCATCAACACGATTGAAAACCTTGAGCTGTCGTCAAGTGAAGAAATGGATTTGCTAATCAAATGGCTGGGTAAGAATTCAAGTGAGCAGGCACTAAGGATTAGATCTGTAAATATTCAAGAACCCTCCCTTGGTCTCAAAACTATTTGGGAGAGATTAAACAGAACATATGGATCTCCAGAAGTATTAGAGAGAGCTCTGTTTAGTAAAATAGATAACTTCTCCAAGATCCAAAACAGAGACAGTAAGAAACTACAAGAGCTGGCAGACCTGCTGATTGAATTGGATGTTGCAAAAAGAGACGGATACCTACCCGGGCTAGCTTACCTTGACACAACAAGAGGAGTGCAGCCCATCGTCGAGAAGCTGCCATTCTATCTTCAAGATAAGTGGCTGTCCCAAGGATGCAAATACAAAAGAGAACGTTGTGTTGCTTTTCCCCCTTTCTGCTTTTTTAAGGACTTCATCTGCAGGGAAGCTGAAGATAGAAGTGACCCGAGTTTTAACTTCCCTACTCTCGCTCCAACCCCTCACAAGAGTGAGAAGTTGTTACATAAAACCGATCTCTGTACACAAAACAAGCATATCATCATCAGATACAGTAAACAAAACAGAAGATCTTGACAAACTGTGCCCCATTCATAACAGACCCCACCCACTGAAAAAATGCAGAGGGTTCAGGAAGATGATCTTAGATGACAGAAAGAAATTCTTAAAAGAGAACAATATCTGCTTTCGCTGCTGTGTTTCTACTACTCACCAGGCTAAATTCTGTGAAACCCCCATCAGATGTACAGAGTGTGACAGCAATAAACACCTCGCTGCTCTTCACCCTGGTCCTGCGCCGCCATTCCAGACAGGTTTCTTCCCATACTCGGAGAACGGCGGGGAGAGGGAGGACACACGGCAGCCAGATGTCACATCGAGGTGTACCAGAGTATGTGGTGAGAACTTCAAAGGGAAATCATGCTCAAAGATCTGCTCTGTGAATGTGTACCCCAATGGTCACCGCAACCTAAAGAGAAAAATGTATGCCATTTTAGATGATCAGAGTAATGTGTCATTAGCTCGATCAGAGTTTTTTGAAATGTTCAACATCAACGGAGCACCAGTGACATACACACTCAACACCTGTGCAGGGAAGATGGAAACAGCTGGCAGGAAAGCTCACGGATTCACAATAGAATCTATAGATGGGAAGCTAAACATCCCACTACCTACACTTACGGAGTGTAATGAAATCCCAAACGATAGATCAGAGATCCCAACACCAGAAGTGGCGTACCATCACCAACACTTAAGGCAGATAGCAACGGAAATCCCACCGCTGGATCCAAACGCTGATATCCTGCTGCTATTGGGAAGGGACATCATTAGGGCCCATAAGATTCGTAAACAGCACAATGGCCCTCACTATGCCCCATATGCACAAAAGCTAGACCTGGGGTGGGTTATCATAGGGGATGTGTGCCTAGGAAGCACACACAAGACAAACATGGTGAGCACCATGAAGACCTGCATCCTTGAAAATGGTAGACCTACTTGCCTTACCCCATGTGAGAATCAGATACGAGTGAAAGAAATATATAGTATTGGAAGTAATGGCAAGAATCCTCTCCTGCACAACCTCACCAAAGGTACATCGATAGCATCAAAGATGGATAACCTTGGAAAAATGGTTTTCTGTACAACAGAGAATGACAACATGCTCGCTCACTCTGTTGAGGACATAACCTTCCTTCAGATCATGGAAAAAGAGGTGAAACAAGATGAAACAAACAGCTGGGTTGCTCCTCTCCCTTTCCGTCATCCACGGAGACGTCTCCCCAACAATAGAGACTATGCTCACGGTCGTCTGATGTCGCTTCGACGGATGTTACAGAAGAAGCCTGGAATGAAAGTACACTTCACTGAGTTCATGCAAAAAATGCTCGACAATCAGCATGCTGAACTTGCACCGCCACTCAAAAAAGGTACGGAATGTTGGTATCTCCCTACCTTTGGCGTCTATCACCCTCAAAAACCAGATCAGATTCGTGTGGTCTTTGATTCTAGTGCGCAGTTTGATGGAATCTCACTGAATGAGGTGTTGCTTTCTGGACCAGACCTTAACAACACCCTCATTGGAGTGCTTCTCAGATTCAGAAGAGAACCTGTTGCGGTGACAGCGGATGTACGACAAATGTTCTACTGTTTCGTAGTGAGCGAAGACTGCAGAGACTTCCTACGTTTCCTATGGTACCGGGATAATGATCTCAACAAAGAAGTGGTGGAGTACCGCATGCGAGTTCATGTTTTTGGGAACAGCCCATCACCTGCAGTGGCAATCTTTGGCCTGAGGAGAGCAGCAAAACATCAAGAGGAAAGGTATGGCAGTGATGCGAGACACTTTGTCCAAAGAGATTTCTACGTCGATGATGGTCTTCGATCATTCGCCACCGCAGCAGAGGCCATTGACATCATGCGTCGAACACAGCAAATGCTGGCTGAGTCGAACATAAGGCTACACAAGATAGCCTCAAATCTAAAAGAAGTAATGAATGCCTTTCCGGCAGAGGAAAGGGCAAATGACATCAAAGAACTCGACCTCTCTGTTGACGACTTACCTGTTCAACGGAGCCTTGGAGTCAGCTGGAATATTATGTCTGACACTTTCACGTTCCATGTCCCAGAAAGCCAAAACCATTCACACGCCGTGGCGTGCTGTCGACAGTAAACAGTCTGTTCGATCCACTAGGTTTCTTGGCTCCTGTCACTATTGAAGGAAGACTGCTCCTCAGAGAGTTTTCAACTCAAGATACGGAATGGGACACATGTCTTCCTGAGGCAAAATCTGAAGATTGGAGAAGATGGCATGAATCGCTGTCGGCACTAAAAGAGGTACATATCCCACGCACATATGCATCCTTCTCCACTTCGAAAGCTCAGAACACAGAACTGTGTGTCTTCTCTGATGCTTCTGTAAAAGCAATATCAGCAGTTTGTTACCTCAAGGTAACAAATGAGCATGGTCACAGTGAAGTAGGATTTGTCTTCGGTAAGTCCAAGCTTGCTCCCTAACCTGACCTGACGATCCCTAGGTTAGAATTATGTGCAGCTGTACTAGCTGTTGAGATTGCAGAGCTAGTCATCAAAGAGATCGACTTGAAAACGAATACAATAAAATTCTATACAGACAGCAAAGTTGTGTTAGGATACATGGATACATACACAACGAGAGAAGAAGATTTTACGTCTATGTGAGTAATCGTGTACAACGCATTAGACAGTCAACACGACCGGAACAATGGAGTTATGTTCCCTCTGAGCTAAATCCAGCAGATCATGGGTCCCGATCTGTTCCCGCTGCCAAGCTTACAGACACCACATGGCTGACGGGACCAGCTTTCTTGACCAAGCTGGAAAGTCCGGTGATCAACACTGAAGAGAAGACAACGTATGTCCTCATAGATCCAGATTCTGACACCGAGATCCGTGGCAAAGTAACAGCCCTCGCAACAAGAGTTACTGAAGACAAGCTGGGTTCAAAAAGGTTTGAACGTTTTTCTAAATGGAGCCGGCTCATCAAAGCTGTGGCCCGCCTCTGTCACATAGCGCAGTGTTTCTCTCTGACACGGAACAATCCCGGCTGTGTTGCTTGGCACTTGTGCAAGAAAAAGTTGTCAGTTGATGACATTACCAACGCAGAACATGTCATCATAAAGTGTGTACAACATGAAAGCTATCCAGGAGAGATCAAATGCATTAAGTCAAACTGTGACCTCTCTAAAACCAGTCCTCTGCATAAACTTCGACCATTCATTGACGGTGAAGGCCTGCTAAGAATAGGAGGCCGCATCGATCAAGCACAACTTGAAAGATGTGAAGCCCATCCCATTATTATACCAAGTTGTAACCACATATCAACTCTCCTTATCCTAACCCCATCCATGTTACTGACACAGAAAACCGGCAGCTCCTTGTCCAGCTAGTGAGTTTTCGAAAGGAGATTTGCTCAAGAACCAGTGGAAGAGGGTTCAAGCCCTGGCAGAGACTTTTTGGGCTAGGTGGAAGCAAGAATATTTGAGCACGCTACAACAACGTCAAAAGTGGCAAGCACCCAAACCCAATTTAAAAGAAGGAGATGTAGTTCTGATGAAAGACAGTCAGACAAAAAGAAATCAGTGGCCAATGGGAATAGTGGTGAATGCTATTCCCAGCAAAGATGGACTGGTAAGGAAGGTGGAAATCAAAGTGACAAGAAACCAGATGGTTAAGAAATTCTTCAGACCCATTTCTGAAGTGGTCCTGCTTTTCTCCCAGGATGACATGGAAACGGAAACAAGTTCTCACTCAAACAGTCTCCGCAGCATGGAGGTCAATAACAGCACTGTAGACTAGTGATATCAGGACATCAATGTGTCTTCACAGTCCAAAGCCTGCTGAAAGACAGCCAGACGAGCGCAAGGTCAAAGGTCGGAAGAGTCGCTGGCTGACACCCGTCAACTCACTACAAACCCCATTCATGTTTTTGGTGCAATAGCGGTTGTACTCCACTAGAGACTTTGACTGGCGAGGACTGTGGGTAATATGTATAGTGGCCTATATCGTAATATGCCAGGCGGGAGTGTGTTGGAACCAGTTCGATTATATGTGTTATGTGCTCTCTAGCAACACCTAGTGGCGCTTGCGGACAGCTGCATTAGGTAGGTTGTAAACACGGACTAACCGAAGTGACGTTGAGAAAGTCCGCTGTCGGTCCACGAGCTCACGGAGTACAATCTGATGACAATCTGCTAATCCACGCCTTAAGGTTCACTAAATCGGCTTCATCCGTGAGTTATACATATATATTAACATGTTTACGTTAATATGTCGTTTTGAATACAATTTGTTTATTATTAGTTAATGGTCAAACGATGTACAGTTGTATTTACAAAAGCATGTGTTTTGTGCTCTTTTTCAGTTTTACAAATTATTACATTTTCCTGCATTAAATCTGCCAACTACAACAACAACTGTCTGTTCCTTGGAGAATACGGTGCTGGATTATGTATTGTCAAGCTGGCTGTTTAGCTGAAGAACACGTTTGGCGACAACTTTAGCGAGAACAGTACACTCATTAATCTACATGTCATTACTACATATTATTACTACCTGTACAATATACATGCTGAATGTATTTTAACTAGGGAAATAATTTGGATTTTGATGATGTCACTCCCCGTTATCAGACAAGCATCGACAGGGTGGCAAAACATTATGGTGTCAAAAAACTTCGAAAAATCGACTCGGCGCATGTGCAATACCACAAGGTATCGGTTCTTGACAAGTAGCATGAAATGACAGAACACCGGGAGTGGGAGAGCCAAAGATACCGTCTTTAATTTCTGACATTTTTATGTGAGGCATGGTTTTTGTTCCCTTCATTTAGTTTGGTTGCAAACACAGGTTTGTAAGCAAATGATAGCAATAATCAGCAAAAATCAGCAATAGGTTGAGGAGAAACACCTGAGCAAAAGATCCCATAATATGATTAAAAGCTGTGCCTCTGCTAATTAATGTTCGGCTTGCTTTTAAAAATCACAGCCGTGGTCCTGGTGTTCTGTCATTTTTGCTACCTTGTCAGAATTTGCTACGGCTGCATAAACCCGATAGGTGTGTATCGATTCATGCTACCCTATCTGATTGGATGTTATTCTACTATCAAAATATGCTTTTCTTTCAAAGTTCAATGTTGCACTTTTCATTGTTAAAGTGTTTATCTTCAAAACTAAATACCCTAATAATAAACCAGTGCTTTATTATGATAATGTGAACAAACTCATGTTTACAATAATTTGTTGACACAAAATAAATAGCAACTGCTTATCACTCATTAATCTACATGTCATTACTACATATTATTACTACCTGTACAATATACATGCTGAATGTATTTTAACTAGGGAAATAATTTGGATTTTGATGATGTCACTCCCCGTTATCAGACGAGCATCGACAGGGTGGCAAAACATTATGGGCGTGTCAAAAAAAACTCGGAAAATCGACTCGGCGCATGTGCAATACCACAAGGTATCGGTTCTTGACAAGTAGCATGAAATGACAGAACACCGGGAGTGGGAGAGCCAAAGATACCGTCTTTAATTTCTGACATTTTTATGTGAGGCATGGTTTTTGTTCCCTTCATTTAGTTTGGTTGCAAACACAGGTTTGTAAGCAAATGATAGCAATAATCAGCAAAAATCAGCAATAGGTTGAGGAGAAACACCTGAGCAAAAGATCCCATAATATGATTAAAAGCTGTGCCTCTGCTAATTAATGTTCGGCTTGCTTTAAAATCACAGCCGTGGTCCTGGTGTTCTGTCATTTTTTGCTACCTTGTCAGAATTTGCTTCCGGCTGCATAAACCGATAGGTGTGTATCGATTCATGCTACCCTATCTGATTGGATGTTATTCTACTATCAAAATATGCTTTTCTTTCAAAGTTTAATGTTGCACTTTTTACTGTTAGTGTTTATCTTCAACACTAAATACCCTAATAATAAACTAGTGCTTTATTATGATAATGTGAACAAACTCATGTTTACAATAATTTGTTGACACAGAATAAATAGCAACTGCTTATCACTCATTAATCTACATGTCATTACTACATATTATTACTACCTGTACAATATACATGCTGAATGTACTTTTAACTAGGGAACTAATTTGGATTTTGATGATGTCACTCCCTCCGTTATCAGACGAGCATCGACAGGGTGGCAAAACATTATGGGCGTGTCAAAAAAAACTCGGAAAATCGACTCGGCGCGTGTGCAATACCACAAGGTATCGGTTCTTGACAAGTAGCATGAAATGACAGAACACCGGGAGTGGGAGAGCCAAAGATACCGTCTTTAATTTCTGACATTTTTATGTGAGGCATGGTTTTTGTTCCCTTCATTTAGTTTGGTTGCAAACACAGGTTTGTAAGCAAATGATAGCAATAATCAGCAATAATCAGCAATAGGTTGAGGAGAAACACCTGAGCAAAAGATCCCATAATATGATTAAAAGCTGTGCCTCTGCTAATTAATGTTCGGCTTGTTAAAATCACAGCCGTGGTCCTGGTGTTCTGTCATTTTTGCTACCTTGTCAGAATTTGCTACGCTGCATAAACCGATAGGTGTGTATCGATTCATGCTACCCTATCTGATTGATGTTATTCTACTATCAAAATATGCTTTTTTTTCTTCCAAAGTTCAATGTTGCACTTTTCATTGTTAAAGTGTTTATCTTCAAAACTAAATACCCTAATAATAAACCAGTGCTTTATTATGATAATGTGAACAAACTCATGTTTACAATAATTTGTTGACACAAAATAAATAGCAACTGCTTATCACTCATTAATCTACATGTCATTACTACATATTATTACTACCTGTACAATATACATGCTGAATGTACTTTTAACTATGGAAATAATTTGGATTTTAATGATGTCACTCCCCGTTATCAGACGTGCATCGACAGGGTGGCAAAACATTATGGGCGTGTCAAAAAAAAATCGAAAATCGACTCGGCGCATGTGCAATACCACAAGGTATCGGTTCTTGACAAGTAGCATGAAATGACAGAACACCGGGAGTGGGAGAGCCAAAGATACCGTCTTTAATTTCTGACATTTTTATGTGAGGCATGGTTTTTGTTCCCTTCATTTAGTTTGGTTGCAAACACAGGTTTGTAAGCAAATGATAGCAATAATCAGCAATAATCAGCAATAGGTTGAGGAGAAACACCTGAGCAAAAGATCCCATAATATGATTAAAAGCTGTGCCTCTGCTAATTAATGTTCGGCTTGCTTAAAAATCACAGCCGTGGTCCTGGTGTTCTGTCATTTTTTGCTACCTTGTCAGAATTTGCTACCGGCTGCATAAACCGATAGGTGTGTATCGATTCATGCTACCCTATCTGATTGGATGTTATTCTACTATCAAAATATGCTTTTCTTTCAAAGTTCAATGTTGCACATTTCACTGTTAAAGTGTTTATCTTCAAAACTAAATACCCTAATAATAAACCAGTGCTTTATTATGATAATGTGAACAAACTCATGTTTACAATATTGTTGACACAAAATAAATAGCAACTGCTTATCACTCATTGTGTTGGAACCAGTTCGATTATATGTGTTATGTGCTCTCTAGCAACACCTAGTGGCTTTGCGGACAGCTGCATTAGGTAGGTTGTAAACACGACTAACCGGAAGTGACGCTGAGAAAGTCCGCTGTCGGGTCCACGAGCTCACGGAGTACAATCTGATGACAATCTCGCAATCCACGCCTTAAGGTTCACTAAATCGGCTTCATCCGTGAGTTATACATATATATTAACATGTTTACGTTAATATGTCGTGGTTTTGAATACAGTTTGTTTATTATTAGTTAATGGTCAAACGATGTACAGTTGTATTTACAAAGCATGTGTTTTGTGCTCTTTTTCAGTTTTACAAATTATTACATTTTCCTGCATTAAATCTGCCAACTACAACAACAACTGTCTGTTCCTTGGAGAATACGGTGCTGGATTATGTATTGTCAAGCTGGCTGTTTAGCTGAAGAACACGCTTGACCAACTTTAGCGAGAACAGTACAGTAAAAGGATGACCACCTACCGTGGGATTTAAGGAGGATTTCAAGATAGAAAAGCTACATCTTATTTCATTACCATGGAAACTAAGTCAGAGGTTCCAAATGAACATGAAGAAGAAGGCTCACAACAGGGTGTTGAAACGGCTACAGCCATCTCCATCCATGGCTCCAGAACATCTCGCTCTTCACGCGCTTCACGCTCATCGACAAGCTCTAGAGTCAGCTTAGATGCAGCAAGGGCCCGTGCTAAAGCAGAGGCAGCCAAAACTAGGTTGGCCTTCATAGAAAAAGAAAACGAACTCAAAATTGAGAAAGCCAAGCTGGAAGCCAGAATTGACTCCATCAACCTACAGCAAGAAGCTGAAGCTGCCAATGCAGAAGCTGCAGTGCTGGAGAGAGCTGCAGATATTGAAGGCTCTGAAGGTAGCAAATATATGGAAATATTACCTTTTCAAGAATGTGCACAGAAAAGAACATATGACTATGTGACCCACCATGCACAAGGGACTATTGAGGAGAAGGACGTTTACCCCTTACAGCCAATACTCACATCCCAGCACGACGACACGGCTCCAGCCCAGTTGCACATCATTAATAGGAGACCAAGGTACCAACAAAGGGACACACAACAGCTTCCCACAGATGTATTACAGCCAAGGAATTATGACCATCAGCACAGTGATCTCCCCAGGCAAAAGTCATCACATTCGGACAACACAAATCATAACACGGCAACAGCTGATATTGCCAGGTTTCTTGCTAAAACCAGCTTGTGTCCTCAGGATTGACACAGTTTAACGACTTACCCGAATACTACCAAGCTTGGAGAGAGACCTTCATCAACACGATTGAAAACCTTGAGCTGTCGTCAAGTGAAGAAATGGATTTGCTAATCAAATGGCTGGGTAAGAATTCAAGTGAGCAGGCACTAAGGATTAGATCTGTAAATATTCAAGAACCCTTCCTTGGTCTCAAAACTATTTGGGAGAGATTAAACAGAACATATGGATCTCCAGAAGTATTAGAGAGAGCTCTGTTTAGTAAAATAGATAACTTCTCCAAGATCCAAAACAGAGACAGTAAGAAACTACAAGAGCTGGCAGACCTGCTGATTGAATTGATGTTGCAAAAGAGACGGATACCTACCCGGCTAGCTTACCTTGACACAACAAGAGGAGTGCAGCCCATCGTCGAGAAGCTGCCATTCTATCTTCAAGATAAGTGGCTGTCCCAAGGATGCAAATACAAAAGAGAACGTTGTGTTGCTTTTCCCCTTTCTGCTTTTTAAGGACTTCATCTGCAGGGAAGCTGAAGATAGAAGTGACCTGAGTTTTAACTTCCCTACTCGCTCCAACCCTCACAAGAGTGAGAAGTTAAGTTACATAAAACCGATCTCTGTACACAAAACAAGCATATCATCATCAGATACAGTAAACAAAACAGAAGATCTTGACAAACTGTGCCCCATTCATAACAGACCCCACCCACTGAAAAATGCAGAGGGTTCAGGAAGATGATCTTAGATGACAGAAAGAAATTCTTAAAAGAGAACAATATCTGCTTTCGCTGCTGTGTTTCTACTACTCACCAGGCTAAATTCTGTGAAACCCCATCAGATGTACAGAGTGTGACAGCAATAAACACCTCGCTGCTCTTCACCCCTGGTCCTGCGCCGCCATTCCAGACAGGTTTCTTCCCATACTCGGAGAACGGCGGGAGAGGGAGGACACACGGCAGCCAGATGTCACATCGAGGTGTACCAGAGTATGTGGTGAGAACTTCAAAGGAAATCATGCTCAAAGATCTGCTCTGTGAATGTGTACCCCAATGGTCACTGCAACCTAAAAGAGAAAAATGCCATTTTAGATGATCAGAGTAATGTGTCATTAGCTCGATCAGAGTTTTTTGAAATGTTCAACATCAACGGAGCACCAGTGACATACACACTCAACACCTGTGCAGGGAAGATGGAAACAGCTGGCAGGAAAGCTCACGGATTCACAATAGAATCTATAGATGGGAAGCTAAACATCCCACTACCTACACTTACGGAGTGTAATGAAATCCCAAACGATAGATCAGAGATCCCAACACCAGAAGTGGCATCATCACCAACACTTAAGGCAGATAGCAACGGAAATCCCACCGCTGATCCAAACGCTGATATCCTGCTGCTATTGGGAAGGGACATCATTAGGGCCCATAAGATTCGTAAACAGCACAATGGCCTCACTATGCCCCATATGCACAAAAGCTAGACCTGGGGTGGGTTATCATAGGGGATGTGTGCCTAGGAAGCACACACAAGACAAACATGGTGAGCACCATGAAGACCTGCATCCTTGAAAATGGTAGACCTACTTGCCTTACCCCATGTGAGAATCAGATACGAGTGAAAGAAATATATAGTATTGAAGTAATGGCAAGAATCCTCTCCTGCACAACCTCACCAAAGGTACATCGATAGCATCAAAGATGGATAACCTTGGAAAATGGTTTTCTGTACAACAGAGAATGACAACATGCTCGCTCACTCTGTTGAGGACATAACCTTCCTTCAGATCATGGAAAAGAGGTGAAACAAGATGAAACAAACAGCTGGGTTGTTCTCCCTTTCCGTCATCCACGGAGACGTCTCCCCAACAATAGAGACTATGCTCACGGTCGCCTGATGTCGCCGACGGATGTTACAGAAGAAGCCTGGAATGAAAGTACACTTCACTGAGTTCATGCAAAAATGCTCGACAATCAGCATGCTGAACTTGCATCCACTCAAAAAGGTACGGAATGTTGGTATCTCCCTACCTTTGTCCTATCACCCTCAAAACCAGATCAGATTCGTGTGGTCTTTGATTCTAGTGCAGTTTGATGGAATCTCACTGAATGAGGTGTTGCTTTCTGGACCAGACCTTAACAACACCCCTCATTGGAGTGCTTCTCAGATTCAGAAGAGAACCTGTTGCGGTGACAGCGGATGTACGACAAATGTTCTACTGTTTCAGTAGTGAGCAAGACTGCAGAGACTTCCCACGTTTCCTATGGTACCGGGATAATGATCTCAACAAAGAAGTGGTGGAGTACATGCGAGTTCATATGTTTTTGGGAACAGCCCATCACCTGCAGTGGCAATCTTTGGCCTGAGGAGAGCAGCAAAACATCAAGAGGAAAGGTATGGCAGTGATGCGAGACACTTTGTCCAAAGAGATTTACGCCGATGATGGTCTTCGATCATTCGCCACCGCAGAGAGCCATTGACATCATCGTCGAACACAGCAAATGCTGGCTGAGTCGAACATAAGGCTACACAAGATAGCCTCAAATCTAAAAAGAAAGTAATGAATGCCTTTCCGGCAGAGGAAAAGGGCAAATGACATCAAAGAACTCGACCTCTCTGTTGACGACTTACCTGTTCAACGGAGCCTTGGAGTCAGCTGGAATATTATGTCTGACACTTTCACGTTCCATGTCCCAGAAAGCCAAAACCATTCACACGCCGTGGCGTACTGTCGACAGTAAACAGTCTGTTCGATCCACTAGGTTTCTTGGCTCCTGTCACTATTGAAGGAAGACTGTTCCTCAGAGAGTTTTCAACTCAAGATACGGAATGGGACACATGTCTTCCTGAGGCAAAATCTGAAGATTGGAGAAGATGGCATGAATCGCTGTCGGCACTAAAAAGAGGTACATATCCCACGCACATATGCATCCTTCTCCACTTCGAAAGCTCAGAACACAGAACTGTGTGTCTTCTCTGATGCTTCTGTAAAAGCAATATCAGCAGTTTGTTACCTCAAGGTAACAAATGAGCATGGTCACAGTGAAGTAGGATTTGTCTTCGGTAAGTCCAAGCTTGCTCCCCAACCTGACCTGACGATCCCTAGGTTAGAATTATGTGCAGCTGTACTAGCTGTTGAGATTGCAGAGCTAGTCATCAAAGAGATCGACTTGAAAACGAATACAATAAAATTCTATACAGACAGCAAAGTTGTGTTAGGATACATGGATACATACACAACGAGAGAAGAAGATTTTACGTCTATGTGAGTAATCGTGTACAACGCATTAGACAGTCAACACGACCGGAACAATGGAGTTATGTTCCCTCTGAGCTAAATCCAGCAGATCATGGGTCCCGATCTGTTCCCGCTGCTGCTTACAGACACCACATGGTTGACGGACCAGCTTTCTTGACCAGCTGGAAAGTCCGGTGATCAACACTGAAGAGAAGACAACGATGTCCTCATAGATCCAGATTCTGACACGAGATCCGTGGCAAAGTAACAGCCCTCGCAACAAGAGTTACTGAAGACAAGCTGGGTTCAAAAGGTTTGAACGTTTTTCTAAATGGAGCCGGCTCATCAAAGCTGTGGCCCCTGTCACATAGCGCAGTGTTTCTCTGACACGGAACAATCCCGGCTGTGTTGTTGGCACTTGTGCAAGAAAAGTTGTCAGTTGATGACATTACCAACGCAGAACATGTCATCATAAAGTGTGTACAACATGAAAGCTATCCAGGAGAGATCAAATGCATTAAGTCAAACTGTGACCTCTCTAAAACCAGTCCTCTGCATAAACTTCGACCATTCATTGACGGTGAAGGCCTGCTAAGAATAGGAGGCCGCATCGATCAAGCACAACTTGAAAGATGTGAAGCCCATCCCATTATTATACCAAGTTGTAACCACATATCAACTCTCCTTATCCTAACCCCATCCATGTTACTGACACAGAAAACCGGCGCAGCTCCTTGTCCAGCTAGTGAGTTTTTGAAAGGAGATTTGCTCAAGAGCCAGTGGAAGAGGGTTCAAGCCCTGGCAGAGACTTTTGGGCTAGGTGGAAGCAAGAATATTTGAGCACGCCATAACAACGTCAAAAGTGGCAAGCACCCAAACCCAATTTAAAGAAGGAGATGTAGTTCTGATGAAAGACAGTCAGACAAAAAAAAAATCAGTGGCCAATGGGAATAGTGGTGAATGCTATTCCCAGCAAAGATGGACTGGTAAGGAAGGTGGAAATCAAAGTGACAAGAAACCAGATGGTTAAGAAATTCTTCAGACCCATTTCTGAAGTGGTCCTGCTTTTCTCCCAGGATGACATGGAAACGAAACAAGTTCTCACTCAAACAGTCTCCGCAGCATGGAGGTCAATAACAGCACTGTAGACTAGTGATATCAGGACATCAATGTGTCTTCACAGTCCAAAGCCTGCTGAAAGACAGCCAGACGAGCGCAAGGTCAAAGGTCGGAAGAGTCGCTGGCTGACACCGGTCAACTCACTACAAACCCCCATTCATGTTTTTGGTGCAATAGCGTTGTACTCCACTAGAGACTTTGACTGGCGAGGACTGTGGGTATATGTATAGTGGCCTATATCGTAATATGCCAGGCGGGGAGTGTGTTGGAACCAGTTCGATTATATGTGTTATGTGCTCTAGCAACACCTAGTGGCGTTTTGGACAGCTGCATTAGGTAGGTTGTAAACACGGACTAACCGGAAGTGACGTTGAGAAAGTCCGCTGTCGGTCCACGAGCTCACGGAGTACAATCTGATGACAATCTGCGCAATCCACGCTTAGGTTCACTAAATCGGCTTCATCCGTGAGTTATACATATATATTAACATGTTTACGTTAATATGTCGTGTTTTGAATACAGTTTGTTTATTATTAGTTAATGGTCAAACGATGTACAGTTGTATTTACAAAAAGCATGTGTTTTGTGCTCTTTTTCAGTTTTACAAATTATTACATTTTCCTGCATTAAATCTGCCAACTACAACAACAACTGTCTGTTCCTTGGAGAATACGGTGCTGGATTATGTATTGTCAAGCTGGCTGTTTAGCTGAAGAACACGTTTGACTGACAACTTTAGCGAGAACAGTACACCTATTAATCTACATGTCATTACTACATATTATTACTACCTGTACAATATACATGCTGAATGTATTTTAACTAGGGAAATAATTTGGATTTTGATGATGTCACTCCCGCTTATCAGACAAGCATCGACAGGGTGGCAAAACATTATGGGCGTGTCAAAAAACTCGAAAATCGACTCGGCGCATGTGCAATACCACAAGGTATCGGTTCTTGACAAGTAGCATGAAATGACAGAACACCGGGTGGGAGAGCCAAAGATACCGTCTTTAATTTCTGACATTTTTATGTGAGGCATGGTTTTGTTCCCTTCATTTAGTTTGGTTGCAAACACAGGTTTGTAAGCAAATGATAGCAATAATCAGCAAAAATCAGCAATAGGTTGAGGAGAAACACCTGAGCAAAAGATCCCATAATATGATTAAAAGCTGTGCCTCTGCTAATTAATGTTCGGGCTTGCTTTAAAAATCACAGCCGTGGTCCTGGTGTTCTGTCATTTTTGCTACCTTGTCAGAATTTGCACCGCTGCATAAACCGATAGGTGTGTATCGATTCATGCTACCCTATCTGATTGATGTTATTCTACTATCAAAATATGCTTTTTTCAAAGTTCAATGTTGCACTTTTCATTGTTAAAGTGTTTATCTTCAAAACTAAATACCCTAATAATAAACCAGTGCTTTATTATGATAATGTGAACAAACTCATGTTTACAATAATTTGTTGACACAAAATAAATAGCAACTGCTTATCACTCATTAATCTACATGTCATTACTACATATTATTACTACCTGTACAATATACATGCTGAATGTATTTTAACTAGGAAATAATTTGGATTTTGATGATGTCACTCCCGTTATCAGACGAGCATCGACAGGGTGGCAAAACATTATGGCGGTCAAAAAACTCGAAAATCGACTCGGCGCATGTGCAATACCACAAGGTATCGTTTTGACAAGTAGCATGAAATGACAGAACACCGGAGGG